>JASDQU010436324.1:9201-23301 GCA_032191745.1 Picea mariana | reverse complement strand
ACGACCAACATTAGTTTGCAACTTATCCCTTTGACCCTTCAAGCATTTTTCTAGTGGGAGAAGCTGAACATCCTCAGAGGCTGTAATCCAGGAGTGACTTGGTATGCTGATGTCACTTATGATGATGTGGAATCCTAATGTGTGTGCCATGCGTCATCCTGATTTGTGACTTTTACAGTTAATATTTCCACATCGACCTTGACACTTGTCACCATTTCATTGGGCCACGTGTCATATTCTTCTTTTTCCACATGTTTTACTTTGTGACTTTGGTACTTCATGGCTTCGAGCATTTTGGAATTTTTGCATTATCCTTTGATTATTGCCGATGTACCAAATAGATATACCACCGTAGATTCTCAACTGTCTCTATCTTATGGCCTTTGTTTATTCCAAAATTCTAGGGTTCGAGATTTATTGGTTTATCTGATTTGTTTATCGCCGGAGTAGGTCAAGGCCGGAGTTGACCACATTCTTCCTTGATTCACTTTGAATAGATCAATGGTTGATGAAATTTATTGATCAGATGGTCGACGAGAGTTCGTAACTCCAGAGCTTTAGCCTTCGAGTAAACTTACCTATTCTAGTCTCCTTTTCTCCAAAGTGGTCAGCACTGGAGTTGAATGGAGTTCGTTACTTCAGGGTTTCGACCTTTGGGTAAATTTACTTGTTCTAAACTCCTTTTCGACGGAGTGGTCAGCACCAGAGTTGACCACCTAATCCAACGAATCGTGTTTCTCCTGAGGAGATCTTAGATCAACGGTCTGCATGAGTTCTTTTAATATGAGACTCCAGGATATTGTGGCTTACACTGTCCTTCCACTAAAATCGATCGGATGGTTGGGAATTCATATGAAGTCCCTTCTTTATCTAACGAATGGAGAGCTCATCTGAATCTCCTGCTTCAGATATAATGGTTGATATTTAATCCTTCCTAACTTATGACTTCACCTTGATCTAATGATCATGGATTGTCTCGGAACAATAATGAATGGCTCCTGTGCGTCATCTCTTCCGAGCTTCGATTAATGTTCTTCCTTCTGAGAATTCGGTTTATACTTGATTCTTCTACATCCTATTTACATCAATGACAATATCGTACCACTGTGTCCAACATTATCCCCCTTTGGCATTGATGGGAACCTTTTCTTTGAAATATTCTTCCTGGTTATCAATTTTATCCACCTTTGACAACAATGATATAAGGGATCTTTCTTTGCTCCCCCTGTAGCAATGCTCCTCTTGACCATGTGACCCTTTTCTTATGCTACGATTTTTATGGTTGTAATGAGGCATGTGAATTACTCCCAGTTTTTGTCTAAGGTTTTCAAAAGTACTCCTGGATAAAGGTTTTGTGAATATGTCTGCAATTTGTTCTTTGGTGTCCACATACACTATTTTAACCACCTTTTGGGTAACCTTATCTCTTAGGAAATGGTATTTAATTGGAATGTGTTTGGTTTTAGAATGCATTACTCGATTTTTAGAGATACTTATCGAACTAGTGTTATCACAATTAATAGTAATGGGATCATCATATCTTATTTGTAAATATTCTAATGTTTGCTTCATCTAAAGAACTTGTGTGCAACGAGATGCAACAACAATGTGTTCTGCCTTTGTTGTGGAGAGTGATGTGGATGTTTGTTTCTTACTTATCCATGCTACCAAAAACTTTCCTAAAAATAATGCTCCTCCACTGGTTATTTTCCTATCATCTATACTACCGACCCAATCTACATTAGTGTATGTAGTTAGATTGAAGTATTTATCTTTTGGATACCATAATCCAAGTTCTAAGGTTCCTTTAAGATACATGAATATTCTCTTTACTGCTTTTAAGTGAGTTTCTTTAGGTGCATATTAAAATCTCCCTATAAGTCCTACATCCTGCATGATGTCAGGTCTTGTTGTTGTTGAATATAACAGACTTCCAACCATTTATATGTACATTGTTTGGTCTACTTTGGGTGAGTCATTTTCTAGTCTTAGTTTAGATCCAGTGACCATGTGAGTACTCATAGGTTTATTGTCTTCCATTTGGAATTTATTTATAATTTCCTTGATATATTTGGCTTGGGAAATGAATATTCCCTTTTTTGTTTGAGTTACTTCTAAACCTAAGAAGAAGGATAGTTCTCCCAGCATAGACATTTCAAATTCTTCTTTCATTTCGGTTGCAAACTTTCTACTTAGTATAGTAAGATTACTTCCAAATATGATTCCATCTACATATACCACCATGACATTCATATTTTGATTCTCAATTTTGATGTATAATTTGATGTCAATAGTCCCTTTCTTATATCCTTGTTTCTGTATGTATTGATCAAGCCTTGAGAACCATGCTTTGGGGGCTTGTTTAAGACCATACGGGGCCTTTTTTAGTTTGCACACATAGTCCTGATTTTCTGTTAACATAAATCCTTTTGGTTGGTCAACGTAGACTTCTTCTTCTAGTGTTCCATTAAGGAATGTTGACTTGACATCCATCTCATAGATTTTGAAATTTATGAAGCATGCAAATGCTAGGAACATTCTGATGGCTTCAAGTCTTTCTATTGGACAAAAGGTATCTTCAAAATCAATACCTTCTACTTGGGGATATGCTTTGCAAACTAATATTTCTTTGTTCTTTATAATCTCCCCATGTTCATTTAGTTTGTTCTTAAAGATCCACTTGGTTCCCACCACATTCTTGTCCTTGGGTCTTGGAACTAGTTCCCAAGTCTGGTTCTTCTCTATTTGGTCTAATTATTCATTCATTGCTTTTATCCAATATTTACTTTTGCTAGATTATTTAAATGACTTAGGTTCTATAAGGGATAACATTGCTTTTTCTGAGTCAAATGTGAGTCTCCTTCTTGTTTCCACTCCTGCATTTTTATCTCCAATAATCTGACTTTCACGATGATTCTTTTGAACTCTTTTTGATGGAGATTTAGGCAAGGGAGTTTCTTCATTGTCTTCTTCATCAATATATGGTTCATTTTCCCGTGTTTCATTATTATCATCTTCTTGCTGAGATTCTACATCATCATAATCTTGCTGAGAATTTTGATCAATTTTTGATATGTTTTGGGATATGTTCTTTTTTAGATCCTCTATCTTTACATTGACACTTTTCACTATATTTAGTAGTCTAAGATTGTAACATTTGTATGCTTTCTTATTAGGTGAATACCCTAAAAATATCCCTTCATCGGATCTTGAATCAAAATTTCCTAAATTATCTTCATCATTCTTAATGTAATATTTACTTCCAAAAATTCTAAAGTGTTTTACAGAGGTTGGCCTGCTGAACCATAGTTCATAAGGAGTTTTGTCATGGTTGGGTCTCAAATGAGCTCGATTAAGTATGTGAACTGTTGTGTAGATTGCATCTCTCCAGAATTTATCAGGAAGCTTGGCTTCATTTAGAATGGTTCTTGCAACTTCTTGAATTACTGTTCTGTTTTTCCTTGTTACTACTCCATTCTGTTGAGGAGTCCTGGGAGCTAAAAACTATATTTTGATACCATGTTTTCACATAATTGAATGAACTCTTTAGAGGTGAATTCTCCTCCATTATCTGATCTCAAAAATTTAATTTTAAGATCAGTTTCATTCTCTACAAGGGCTTTGTATGTTTTAAACTTCTCAAAGGCTTCTGATTTTTCTTTTAGAAAGTATACCTAGGTGAATATAGTGTAATCATCAACAATTAACATAAAATAATGTTCACCATAAGTATTTTTAGTTCTAGTAGGCCCACATAGATCTATGTGAATAAGTTCTAAAGGTTTTGTTGTGGAATTCTCTTTTGTTTTGAAACTAACTCTTGTTTGCTTCCCTATTTGATAATGTTTACAAATAGAATCTGAAGGCTTAATAACTTTTGGTAGATCCCTTAATGCTTCCTTATCGTTGGCTTTGATCCATTTGTCAAATATTAAATGTCCCAACTTTCTATTCCATATCCAACTTTAATCTACTTGTCTTAAACACCATTTTTCTCCTTCATCTATATTAAGGATGCACACATTACTAGATGTTCTTGGTGCAACTGCTACCGGCTTTCCAGTGTCCTTTTTTCCGATCTCACATTTATGAGAATCAAAGGTGAGTATGTGACCCTGATCACATGTTTGAATTACACTTAGGAGATTAGGTTTGATATTTTCTACTAGAAGTACATCTTATTCTTTGGTTTTGTTATTTCCTAACTTGACATTGCCTTTTCCTGGTATTTTTGCTGCCATATTATCTCCAAAGGTTACTTTTCCTTTTCCTTTCTTGTTTAACTTGAGAAATTTGCTTTGATCTCCAGTCATGCTTTTGGAACAACCATTGTCTATATACCACTGACATCCTTGGTTTCTTGCATACAGGGATACATTTCACTTTGTTTTATTTTTCCTCCATAATTTTTGATAATTGGGAATATTTATCTTTTTGTCATATTTTGACAATCTACATTCACTAGCTTTATGACCATAGTTGTTGCATTTGTAACATTCAATATTGTAGTCTTGTAAGGGAGATAAGGAGTTATAATATCTTCTTTCTGCATTATCCTTATTATTTTTATATCTTTGGACATTTCTTGGTTTGCACTTTCTATAAGCTTTACATTGTATTTCTTTATGTCCAAAATTTTTGCAGGAATAACAATAACCAAGAAATATATATTGATTTCTGTTAGAGTAATTACTTCTGATGATTCTATTCTTCTGGTGATCTTCTTCTTTATTAGGAAGTGCATATTTCTGTTCATTTGGGATGGTACAATGGTGTTGTTCTTGTCTTATTTTCTTTTCTTCTTATCGGGGTTTTAAGAGCATTTTCATAAATGATTTTGTCATTTTATTGTTTTGTAGAGGGATCATATCCTAGTCCTGTCTTATCATTTGATGATATCTGACTACTAAGAATGTTATTTAGGATTTTTGAGTTTTTTTCAAACTTAGACTGAATATATTCCTTTTTTAATTTCCCTTTTAGTTGAACTATTTCATCCTCCAATACCTTACATATTTGTGGTTTTTCATTGAGTTCTTTATTCAATATTTCTTATTTTCTTTTAGTTTCTTGGAGATGAGTTTTTAACTTAATAATCAATTTCTCTGACTCACTAAGGGTTTTGAAAAATTCCTTTTCTCTTGATTTAGTAGTTTCTTCAATCTCTAAAAGTTGTTCCCCCTCAATAGCTTGTTTTGATTTTTTGATTTTCTTAGTTCTTTAATTGCACGAATAAATTCTTCCTCAATGTTCACTTCTTCTTCATCTTCTAAAAAATTATCATCTTGAGTTTTTATTCCCATAAATAGAAGCTCTAGATCCTCTTCTTCACTTTCTTCAGATGAGCTACTGTCTTCTTGGGTAAATAATGTTTTCTTCTTCTTGTAGAACCTCTTCTTATCTTTGGTATTGCTTTTCTTTTGATTTTTGAAGGTTCTTTCATCATCACTTTCCTCCTGCTTAGGATAAGGACATTTATTGGCAAAGTGTCCAATTTTTCCGTAGTTGAAACATATTAGGGGAATCTTTCCTTTGTATTTCCCAGTCCCTTTCTTGAGTTTTTTCATGAAGTTGGCAATTTCTTCATCATATATATTTGATAAATCGTCATTGGCCTTTTACTCATGCTTCATATTTTTTTAATATGCTCTAAAGGATGTTTCTCCTTTTGATGGTTTTTCGTTCCCTGTTGTCATCTTATATACTGTAAAAATTCCATGAAGCTGATCTACTGTGATTTTGTCAAGTTCTGGACTATCTTCAATTGTGGAGATATTGGCATCATATCTCATAGGTAATGACCTTAAGATATTTTGTACAATAGTTTTATCGGTAAGTTATTATCCTGCTGCTCTTATTGAATTAACTACCTCATCCACCCTATGAAAGTATTCAACAATGTTATCTTCTTCTTTCATTTTCAAATTTTCAAACTGATCTCTATAGATTTGTAGTTTGGCTTCCTTGACTTTGCTATTTTCTTCATATACAACCTCCAATTTGTCCCAGATTTCCTTAGTTGAATTAAAATGCATTACCTTGACAAATATGGAATTTGTCAATCCTCCTAGAATGGAATTAACAACTCTTGAGTTGTCATTGAAAATATTCTTTCCTCCAGTATCTGTGGGTGGAGTAACTGGTGCAGTGTAACCATATACAATAGATTTCCAAACATCAAAACCAAGAGCCAACATGTATCTTTTCATCCTTATTTTCTAGAGAGCATAACCATCTCCATTAAATAATGGTGCTTTGTTGGAAGACATTCCTTCTTGCTGATCCATTTCAGGATCTACCTTCCAGTTATTAGACTGTGATGAAGGCACTGAATCTAATCCCAGTTGTTGGAAATAATGAGAGGAGGGGGGGGCGTGAATCAATATTACCTCTTTTTAAACAATTAGTAATTACTTTGTTATTTTATTAATCACCACAAAGACCAACAATGGACTTGTATAAAAAAACAATTATATAAATATAATTAACATGGATTTACAAGTTTTTATAGAGAATAATCTGAGATAGTGAAGGACACCAATCCTTTTTAGAGCACCAACTCTAGGAGACACAAATCCCCTTCTTCAGGGCACCAACCCTAGAAAGCACCAAATCCCTTATCTTTAGGGAACCAACCCTAGGAAGCACCAACTCCCTTGTATTTAGGGCACTGACTCTAGGAAGAACCAACTCCCTTTTATTCACACTTTACTTAGTAAAGGATGTGAATCATTCCTTACTCTTCCCTTCCACCCTCACTGCATAAGTATCATCAATTCTTATTCTTTGGACTCTGCTTATGCTTTTGGTCTTTGATCTGGAATAAAGAGACACTTCTTCTTCACCATTGTTTCTTGCATATATAGTCTTCCAACTAGTTTGAGCATTGTGTCCCTTTGTTTGGACCATTGCACCTCTTCATTTAAATTAACAATAATACCATTCATTTTTACTACATTATTATTCATACATTATCATGAAATATTTTCAATTTAGTGAGAGGGATTTTCATAAATTGATCACATATATGGATCGATTTCTTTTAACTTGATCTCATGCCTCTTTATTTCATTCTCAATTTAAATTGATCAGATCTACGATTTTTGATTAGATTTTTAATGCATTTCAAGTATTGGATTACTTAAGATAAATCAAGCCAAAGTCCAGATCCTATCTGGTTCAATGTTCATTCTTGACCAAGATAAAATTCTTACTCTGCATGTTAAATTTCATTTAGCAACACTTCAGGACCTTTATTCCATATGACCACATGCGGTGGCTAGGCATTAAGCCAAACATGTGATTAATCACTTATCAAGATCAACAATCGCATTTTAATTTGGACGTTGAGATGGACATCAATCATTTACTCAAAAACTTCAGAGATTCGAGACTCCAGGATATTTGAACTCTGAGGTAGTTAAATATCTCCAAATATTTACCTACCGAATAAGTCATAACACGACGGTGAACGCTTGTTGTCGGTTAATATATCATGCTTACTCTATCCTTCCTCTACACTTGATCTAACAATCATGAGAGAATTCCGAGGATCTTAGATCGATGACCAACATTAGTTCACAACTTCGCCCTTCGGTGCTTCAGGCATTTTTCTAGTAGGAGGAGTTGAACATCCCAGGAGGCTGTAATCCAGGAGTGATGTGGTATGCTGACGTCACCTATGATGATGTGAACTCTTAATGTGTGTGCTACGTGTCACCCTGATTTGTGACTTTTACAATCTACATTTCCACATCGACCTTGACACTTGTCACCATTTGATTGGGCCATGTGTCATATTCTTCTTTTTCCAAATGTCTTACTTCGTGACTTCTATACTTCGTGGCTTCGAGAGTTTTGGAATTTTTGTATTATCCTTCAATTATTGCCGAAGTAATGAATAGATCTACCACCATAGATTCTAAAATTTCTTGATCCTATGGCCTTCATTTATTTTAGAACACTGGGGTTCATGAGTTCCTGGTTTATCTGATCTGTTTATCACCAGAGTAGGTCAAGGCTGGAGTTGACCACCTTCTTCCTTAGCGCACTCTGAATAGATCAATGGTTGATGAAATTTTCTGATCTGATGGTCAACGAGAGTTCGTGACTTCAGAGCTTCAACCTTCAGGTAAACTTACCTATTCTAGTCTCTTTTTCGCCGGAGTGGTCAGCTCCGGAGTTGACCAGAGTTCGTGACTTTGGGGCTTCGGCCTTCTGGTAAATTTACTTGTTCTAGACTCCATTTCGTTGGAGTGGTCAGCACCAGAGTTGGCCACCTGATCCAACGACTCATGTTTCTCCCGAGGAGATATTAGATCAATGGTATACATGAGTTTATTTAATATGAGATTCCGAGATATTGTGTCTTACACTGTCCTTCCACTAAACTTGATTGGATGGTCGAGAATTCATCCAAATTCGATCCTTAATCTAACGACTGGAGAGATCATCCAATGCTTCTGCTTCATATCTGACGGTTGACATTTAATCCTTCCCATCCTCTGAATTCATCTCGATCTAACGATCTTGGATTGTCTCGAAATAAGAAGGACCGTCTCCTATGCGTCATCTCTTCCGAGATTCGATTATTGTTCTTCCTTCTGAGCTTTGGGTTTATACCAGATTCTTTTGCACCCTATTGACATCAATGACAATATCGTGCCACTGTTTCCAACATTACATATGCCTTATTTACTAATGAATACCTTTATTACATAACAAAACATATTATTCTATCTACTTGAGGGGTTAGGGAGGTTAGAACCCCAATAATTACAAATATGTACTTTCTTAGGGGTATTCTTTCACTTGTTGCTTGTTTTGGATGGAAGGTACATCATATGGATGTCAAGAGTGCTTCCTTAGATGGTGATTTCATCGAGGAGATTTATATGGATCAATCCAAAGGATTTGTGAAGGATGGTAGTCTTGTATGTCAATTAAAGAAAATTACAATTTTATGGTTTGAACAATTTCCTAGGGCATGGTATGAGAAAATCAATAAATTCTTTCTCCATTTTGGTTTCAAACATTGTGAATTAGATTATGATATTTTTGTTTTACATGTGAATGGTTATACTTTTATAATATCACTTCATGTTGATGATTTAATCATTATTGGACGTAGTGTTGACTTATTTTAGGTTTGAAGAAGAAGCTAACATTTACATTTTAAATGATTTGCCTTAGTTTAATGCATTTCTTCTTGGACATCCAAGTATTGTACGATGGATGATGGTATCTTTATATCTCAACCTAAATATGATTTGGATCTATTATAGAGGTTCAATATGGAATACTATGAGTCATGTTCTATACCATATCAATTAGGAGTGAAGCTAACTAAGGAGTGTGATCCTTTGAAAGTCGATGTTATGTTCTACATGTAGTGTGCTAGTAGCCTTTCTTATTTAATACATAATAGACCCGATATGTCATTTTTTGTTAATGTTCTCTCCAATTTCATGAAGAATATGAAAGTGATTCACCTGAATGCCACAAAGTGGATTGTTCACTATATCAAAGGTACACATCATCTTGGTATAAAGTATTGCAACAGGAATATGAACCGGTTGGTCAGTTATATCGATTATGATTGGGTTGGAGATGAAGATTATAGGAAATCAACTTAAGGCTATGTTTTTCATATTAGATATGAACTCATAGTGAAATATTTAAGAAACATAAGTTTGTTTCTTTATCGACCAAAAAAGTTGAATAAAGAGGTGCATTTGATGATGGCACAAAGGTAGTGTAGAGTCACAACATAATGGGTGAGATCAAATTTCATTTTAAGGATTCAATTGATGTGTATTGATAAATCAAAGTGCAACACCAATAGTTGTAATTCCTATTTCTCATAGCAAGATGAATAAAATGGAGCTTTATGCCCATTATTTGAGACAATTTGTACGGAGAAAGTTGTGTCTCTTGTCTATTGTAGGATATATAAACAAACTATTGATATTTAACTATGTTAGTAACAAAATATTAGTTTGTAAAACTTAGGATATGCTTGGACTTTATGGATTTTTCCTTATGGGGGGTGCATAGAGATAATTCCACCTCTTCAATCTCTAAAGAGTTATGTTGATGGGAGGTGTTGGAAGAAGAGGTTTGACCAATGTATAGATCTTCTAGAGACGCTATAATGCAATTTGATAGTCGAAGGTCAAATGAGAGGTTGAGTTAACAGTCAATTAGTTAGTTGGACTGGCTAAAATTGGTCTTGACTAGGTTTTTTGGTGCACAAGTTGAGGTAGAAAACATGGATATCTAGGCATACCTAATGTGATAAAAGTTGAGTAATATGTCTTCTTTATCATATGGAAATTATCTTTTGTTTGGGTTATATATAGATGATTCTATGGATTGATCTATCAATTAATGATACATGTTATTCATTATATGTTGAACTATGCTCACTTGTGATTCAATGCTATAACAATGTCTATTGACACCACCCGTTCTTGCAATTCATTTTTCTTCGTTTTTACAATTCCTTAGTTCTCCAACATCTAAAATATATGTTTTGCATGAGTTTGATACTCACCTCGAGGTACTCACTAGTGCAAAACATGCTTCTCAATTGATATAACATGAGAGTTTCATTCCCAAAAGGCTATAGCCTTATCTCAAACACCTTCTACATGTATATGTTTATAGGGATGCTTGCAAATAATAACCCAACAAGAAATTTCATTGTTATAGTTCAAAATAATCCTAAATTTGACATTATACCTTTGAAGGGATATAACCTACAACACACCCGTTGTAACTTCTTCTTCTTTCTCTCACAATCTTCTCTCTCAGAATACAATATTCACAATGATACATAATCACAATACATTTCCCTCATACAAGAGGGTTGCCTTCTAGGGAAAAAAACCCTAACATAACTTCTAACGTCAGATCTGTGACCTTATAATGAACAGTCTAGATTTACTATGAAATTACAATATACATTTATAAGGAAATTTTAACTTTGGGGGTTTCTCCCTTGAACCCCCGTCGAGGCCCCTCTTTCCCCCAGACCCCCCAGTCGGGGGGATGTGTCCCCCGGACCCTATAGGGGGGGAAATCCCCCTTGAAACCTCCCCGTGTGGAGGGGTGTACAATATTCAAGTGGTATAAACATGACTGAAAAAAAATACCTATGAAATAGGAAGATAATCAGGCTCCACAACCAACAAATTTACCTCCCAATATTTAACTTATAGTTCTTTGATAAAAACAGTTAAATTGTATTATAAAAGTGTCTTATCCAAATTGTACAACAAAATATACATAGGAGCTTCAACAAGTTCAAAAAAAATCTCTTGACATACTTATCTTCCCTCCTATTACAAAATGGGGATTCATCCTAGAGGGCGCTGATTTTCCTATTGAATCTATTGGTATACAACCTTACATAAAGTCCTTGAATTAGTTGAACTTTGAAAAACATCAAAAGTAGAGAGATTTACAACATCAAATCTAGGTTTTCTAGGTCTTGAACATTGTCCTTTCAATCTTGATTCGTTTTAGGTTGCATAACTGATGTTGTTTTTGCTATGACCTTAGAGTCCGAGGATTGATGAGTTGTCATACCAACAATGTATTGCTTTAAAAACTATTTTTCTTGTCTTAATTGAGCTAATTCCATTCCATGAGCAACCAAATTCTAAAGGATGAGCCTAATTCCCTGTTCCTTAGATTCATTTTGTGTAGCCTAAATGACTCTTAGATAGGCTATCTCTTCTTCCTGATGCTGTATTTATTTATTTTTTCAGAGAGAAAAGGATAAAATATCCATAATTAAAGCTGTTAGGAAGGTCCTTGTGCCACATGGTGATGAGGTAGGGAGAAAACATAAAAGTGACATAAATACCAACAAACCAAAGGACCAAAATCCCACGAGGTGCAAAGTGTAATATATATAGGATTTAGTGAGGAAAATAATTGCAGGGTTGCATAAGAGATTGAGAGTTTGGACCATGCTGAAAAAAAAACCATGAAACTCTTGAATTCTTACCTTGATCAAATGGAGACCAGGAAACAATCGGAGGAGAGACCCTAAATTGCTTGTCCCGAGGAGATGTGATTCGAGAAGAACGAAGGATTGGAGCCAAAATTATGGGCCAACGACGAGGCAAGTAGAAATCAAGAACCACATAAGAGATCCTCCCTAGCTTACCGTAGACCAAGAACCCAGAGAAAGCCTATGTGGTCAACGATTTATCCCTGTCCGGGCCATGAATGAAGTAATCAAATTTGATGGATCAAGGATCTAAGAGAAATAAATCTTTACATGAATCCAAAATATACCACCTCGAATCATCATAACAAAGGAGGATTGCATAAAGAGGGGAAAGTACAATGGTTTGGATTGAAGGCATCTCACGCGTTTTGTGGGAGGTGGAGAATTAAATGTTTTGACAAATGGCACCGTGGGTAGATTATAAGAGTCACGAGACAATAAAAAGTCCATAAAATAGTAAGAGTTTAAAAAAACCCAAATTTGGCTCAAAATTAAAAAAATAATCCATGATGGAGAGGGTTAAGGCAAATGGACTTTCATTTCACCAGATTTTGTGTCTAGGACTCCTTGTTTTAGATAAGATACCTCCTTAGCAAGCCCATCATCTCTTTCAGTGTTTCCTCTTAGGATGTGATAAAAGGTTACCTCTTCGAGTTTAAATATTTCTCGTTGGAGTCAAAGAGTGTCTTTATCTACATTCATTCTCTCTTTTCTTTTACAATCTTTAGTAGTTTTAATTATTATATTAGAGTCCCCCATGATCACTAGATTTTTGACCCTCTTAAAGCTTGATATTCTTAACCCCATAAACAAGGCTAGGTATTCAACTTGGTTGTTGAAGGCTAGACCTAATCCCCAAGAAAAGGAAAATCTCTGTGTTCCATCGAGATCTCTCAAGACCCCACCCACTCCCATCGCCCTTTATAGTTCTTATCTTATTAGTTTCAACAAGCCATGCAATATTTGAGTTTGTGCCATTGCTAATTTATTTTCATTTTTTTTGGAATGTGTTATTCATATGTAGGTGCACTATGTGCTTAACAATGATATCACCATATTTTTAAATGTTAGTTGCATCCATATTCTCAAATAGGCTTTCACAAATACAAATGTCACTAAAACTTTTTTTCCAAATCATTTTTTTTGGAATGTGTTATTCATATGTAGGTGCACTATGTGCTTAACAATGATATCACCATATTTTTAAATGTTAGTTGCATCCATATTCTCAAATAGGCTTTCACAAATACAAATGTCACTAAAACTTTTTTTCCAAAGATGAATATCGCTAAAACTATAATTTAAGTGTGAAGATCTTTTTGGAATAAAGTATTTTTGTTGGTTAAATGTCATTCTTGCATTGTAAAATCAAGTTTGTACATGTTTTGTATAAATAAAATAGATCTTAAGTTTCAAACATATATTAACTTACAATTTAATGGGCAAAGGTTCAATGAGTTCAATTTTTAGAACACGATGTTGAAGGTCTAATGTGAAGGATCATTCATGAGTTGTTATGATGACTTGTCGATGGGTTGGTCAGAAGACTCCTTGATGGGTTGCTGTGAAGACTTTCCGATGGTTTTCATATAATTGATGACAATATGCTTGAATGACTCTAGCAAGTATTCATGTTTCTCTTCATCTAACATTTCTCTTTCCCTGGCTTGGTTTTCTCAATTGCAAAGTTTGTTTTTCTCTTGTTGTTCATCATCATCTTGGAAATGATGATCATATTATGGTGTACGATTCTTCTTATTGTCCATTATCATCAATAATAATAGAATATTTTTTTGATAATTTCTCAATTAAAAAATACTCTCTTGAGAAAACAAGAAAATATGTTTTCAAGTTATACTTATCACCTTTATTTTTTTAAATAAATATTTAATTTAAAAAAATAAAATATTAAAGTAGTAACTTTTAACTTTTTATTAATATAGTTCGCTATATTTGTGTCCGCCCAATAAGCTTCCGATCTAGAAGTGTCCACTTTGGATGAAAGCTCCATTATAGTATATGTTTTCAAGTTATACTTATCACCTTTATTTTTTTAAATAAATATTTAATTTAAAAAA
>JASDQU010436323.1:37923-53732 GCA_032191745.1 Picea mariana | reverse complement strand
TGAATGAATTTCACATACGTTAGTGGGGATTTACTCTACAGAGAATATTATCATGGATGGTATCAACACTTTTCATATTGAAAAGACACAAGAAGAAAGGAAAAAGAAACAAAACGTAATGGAGGTTGAACTTGCAAGAGTGGACAGAGAAGAACATGAAAGAAGAAAGAAAAATCCTCATTCTAGAAATCCTAAAAGGGTTACATTTGAAAATGAGGAAACTCCAAATGAAGATTTTGTTGAGATTGGTCCCTATGAGGTTATCACTCCTCACAAAAAGAATAAACAAGATAAATTCAAAAGAGCGATGGCTAATGATGAGTCTATTCCTATTGATTATGAAGAAATCATTGATTTAGATGAAACAAATTTAAATCATAAGAGGAAAAAAACAAATGTTAATAATGTTCAAGAAGTCATCATTAGCTCAAAGTATTATAGTGAAAATCCTAAAGGTAGCAGAGAAATAATAACACCAGGTGTTGATCTAGAGGATGGTATTATGAAAACAACACAAAATGTCATTCGAAATAGAATGAGGATGATGAACTTAGTTGATGATGGCCACACATTTCAGTTGAATGTGAAACAACTTTATAAACCCATAGAAGGGCAATAAAAATATCAAATTAGAAAACATCATCGCTTGCATATTCACAATTTGAAAGCATTGATTAGGTACAATCCATATGCACATGTGGTTGACTACTTAGTTCTTGTTGACCCAATGGAAGTTCCTACGAGAGAAGAATTTGATATATCAAAATATTTTGACTACAAATATTATTTGATTGGAGGAAATCATTATGTAGAGGCTAGAAGAGAATTGATGCAAGAATATCCCAATAATCCTCTTTTTGAAATAGTCAAATGCATAATTTATGTCACTTTAACAGATTCGAAAGAAAAGTTATTGGCATGGGATCATAACACAGACAATGAGTACAAAATGTCTATGAATTTCATTCAAAGGGTGAGATTTATCCATAATGAATTTTCTGAAATATGTCATGGGGAGAGATCAAATGTTGATGTCAAGTTTCAAAAGCAATGTTGTATGGAAACAAGATTCCCACTTGATGATGAAAATAGAAAAGAAAAAAATCACAAAGGAAGTGACATATTTAGAGCTGTGGATAATTATTTTCAATTGGGATTTAGAACTAGACAGGTATGGGATTTGATAGATAAGATCTTCACCCTATGGGGAAATATTAGGATAAAAATCAGAGAGTTAATAAGGCTAAACCATTGATATGTGGCACAAGTAAGACATGTCCTAACATAAAAAGTCTTCCAGATGATATGACTATAACATATTCGAGATCAATACAAGGAATGAAGGATGATAAAATTATCATAACTATATTATCACATTTAGGTCGGGAGAATTTTCAATGGAATAAATGTGCAATGAATTTAAAAAGTAAGTTTGTTGAATTATTTTCATTTATGTTAGGACAAGAAAATTATTTTTTTCAGTTTAACATATCAATGTTCTAAGTATTTTGTTATATATATATCATTATAACATTATTTTTGTTTTATTTAGTCACAAGTTGTATATGAGAATACAAAATGAAATGGTCAAGATGTTGAATGAAAAAAGTTGGGATGATGTTAAACTCAACTATCCATATTCAAGCTCTTCAACAGTATTGAAACAATTTTTTATTGCATTGAAAAAGGTATTTTGATTTATTACATTCATATTATTCGTTTGTAAATTAATTTATTTCTATTTTAATAGTTATAGATATATAACTATATGTTTGTTTGTTCCATTAATGATGCCAATGAAGAATGCACATGGAGTACCTAAAACTTTCAAAAGTTTTATTCAAAAAGCCAAGTTTGAAAGAGAAAGAACGAGACGTGTTCAAAATGTTCAACTTGATGACACCTTTGATCACTACATTTGGAATGGGCTCGATATTGTTCAATATAAAGTGATATTAGGTGATTGTGAACAACTTGCAAACATTGTTCCTAAAAAAGAATACTCCCTAGTTATTCTGGATATCCCTCATGGTTATAATATCCAAAACATTGGATATGATACTGAGCCTTATACTTACCAAGATTTCAATAAAGTGGTTATGGGATTTACGAAAGTTACAATATCAGCATTTTGGAGATTTCTAGTATTTCATTCAGACACACAACAAGAGTTAGTACAATCACACTTCAAGGGGAAAGAAAAGACAAGGATGCAGTTTATTTGGTAAGATATTGAAAGTGTATGTTTAGCAATTAAGATTAGAAAACAATTTTATTAATTCACAAGTTAATTGAATTTGCACTTATTTATATTACAGACACAAGCCTAATATTTCGAGCTCCATCAGAGAATCATTTAAACATGATTTTGAGAGTATACATCTTGCAACCTGGACAAAATATGATTCTTATAATTCTATTATTGTCAATGCAAAGGATGGAGAGACTCCTAGTAGTATATTAGAATACAATGTTGTGGTTAGAAAGATAACATATGAGGAAAAAGATTTGAAATGAGAGATGGTTAACATTTATCAAAAACCACAAGCATTAATTAATTATCTTATAGATACATTTTCAAATGGAGTTTGAGTTTTGGATTTGTTCTCAAGTTCAGGTAAGAATTATGATCTAATATTTATGAAATCATACTTCAATCTTATATTATTTTTAATTTATGTCTTTTTACAATATCTAACTTCATTATTTATTTTGTATTTGGCGAATAGGTACAACATTAGCATGTTTCCTAAAAAAAAGGAAGGAATAACATAGCCATTGAAAGTGACCCATTGCAGTGCAGTTTTATTTAACAAAGAATTAATGTTTTTTTTTTATAAGTGAGTGTGAAAATCTATATTACTGAGATAAAATATGGTACAAAAAGGAAAAGGGGGATCCCCTGATTTTCCAAAACAGAAACCAGATCAGGTATCCCGAATTTGCACTGCCTACTGTAGCTGGGGGGAGGGTTAGGCCGCCACCATGGGAAACCGACCCTGTCCTCCATAAACTAGTTTGAAAACTGTACCATAACATATACATAAAAGATGAAAACATAGTACCGGGGTAGATCCTACTCTGATAAACAACTTGACCAGTGGTTGTTGCTGCACTAGTCCAATATGATAGGTTGGATTTTGTCTCCATCCTTTCTTACCTCATTCTCCTTCCACTACTCCACCATGCACATATTCCTGATACAGGCTGGTGTTCTGCATCAGTTTGCTGGAGTGATGTCCATGTGGTGGACATAGCGTAGGTATAGGTGGAATTGTCTTGCCATTCGTTCCATTTTTTCTTTTTGGCTCCTCTGGTCCTCTGCTATTCTTTTTTCACTATCTTCCAAGTTGTTGAGGTGGCTTATAATTTCCGTGAGAATCTTCTTGTGGCCCCTGATAGCCTCCCTATTGGTTTCTTTCCTGTCAGCGCTCAACTTGCCTATCAACATTTTTGTGCACCAAACTTCCTCCACCATTTTGTGGTAGAGGGTTGTTCTGGGCTGTGTGGCCCCTAGATCCCTTATCATGCCTGCTTCTTTAATTAGATCCTCCCAGGGTTTTCCCTAGCATGCGGTGTTAACTTTTCTCTCCCACTTGTTGATAACCGCTTTCCCCTTTGGAACAACCTGAATGAGAAAGGTACCCTTGGATTTCCTGGCCACCTAATCCACCCTTATGATCTTTCGAGCGCTTGTTGGAAGTTCCTCCCCTTGGGGGCCTCTCTTACTATGGATATTCTTCATTCTTACCATCTCAGCTTGTTTTTGGTGGCTCCTGTATTGAATTCTACCTCTATCTCTATTCTCCCCATCCTGGTAAGTCGGATGGCCTCTGTAAATTCTTCCCTTTGGTTTGTGGTTTCCCCCAGTGTTTCTTATCTTATGGGGATTATCCTGGTAATCATGGGTCTCTCGTAAAGGTGTATATTCTGGTTCTTTTTCATCGTTTCAGATTGTGTGCTCTTGGGCACCCTGCTGTCATCCCTGTGCCAATCCTTTTTCTTGCATGTTGTATGCCAATCATTACCCCCCCCCCTGTATCTATGCGTAAGTGAGGTGTACCCATACCTGACCACGTGCAACCCTTTTGTTCTTCGTCCTTTGCCTCTTGTTGATTATCCTTTCTGATCTCCAATGGACAACCCCTATAGTTCTTTCTATTGACAGGACCGTGGTGTTGTACCTCCTCTTATTGTGTGATCAGGATCTACATTGTAACTCGTGTTTAAGTGGTGGTCGATCGGATTCTGCCTAGATCCTTCGTGCCCTTCATTTATTTCTACACCTCTAGCCTCGATGTGGTCTTATGTACTTCGGCTTCTGTCATACTCCTTTGCCGCTAGTTGGATGCATTTTGTTCAGAACTGACCATTTGGGATGTTACTCCACGTGGAATTCAGTTATGTTCCTTCCTTGTCAAACCCTTCATTAGAGATTATGTCTGCTAGTCCATTCATTGACCTTCGTACCCAGTGCAACTCCACTATGATCCCCATCTTTAAGTGCTCCTGAATTTTTTGTAGGGACTGAGCCAAGCATCAATGCCTCTGAATTTTGCCCACTCTGGTACCGTTTTGAAGTCTCTTGACTGTATTGATGACCAACGTGGAATCTCCTTCCACTATGATGTTGGTCATCCCTTCCCGGTGTAGAATCTCAAGGCTAGTCTCCAGGGCTCCAAATTCTACGGCATTGTTGGTTGAGTTTCCCAGACTCCCAGTGTACAGCTAGATGATTCTTCCTTTACTGTCCCTGATTACTCCTCCCATTCTTGTCTGTCCTGGGTTACCTTTCGACTCCCCATTGAAATTCAACTTGAGGGAGCCCTCTAGTGGTGGTTTCTAGTTGCGCTCACCTACTTGTAGTTGCAGTGGTCGTCTTACCTAATTGGGGTTGCGTCCATATTTCAATTGAAATGCTTCTAGGATTCGGAGGTCCTAGTTTGCGAGTTGCACTCTTCCTGTTTGGCAGTTGTGGCTATGTATCGTTTCTCTTGTCATGGATATTATTGTTTCCTTGATCTTCCCTGTCGTCCATATTTGATCCCTGAAGATGCGTCAGTTCCTTTCCTTCCATATTCCCCATATGATCATTCCTAGGATGACAGTCTAGTAGAGATTCACCTCTTCATTTCCATTGTAGTTCTCTTTCCAGATGTTGATAGCCGCGGATATATTGTATCTAATCTTATTGGACTATTTGAAGATCCCTATCACCCAGTCCTAGATTTATGTTGTGTAGGTGCATTGGTCAAGGATATGGTTCCTTGTTTCCCCCTTTTCTTCACATAGGTGACATATGGAAGGACCTATGAATCCTCTTTTCCTTAGGTTTTCCCAAGTTAGGATTCGATTGTGGAGTATTATCCACTGGAAGATTTTTATTTTTTTCCAATGGGGGTTGTTCCAAATCTTATCCCATTGGTGCATCAGATCTTCTTGGTCCTGGTCCTCTATATAGTGTCGAACTTCTTTCATATTGAATTCCCCACCATCTTTGTGTCCCCATCTCAACTGGTCACTTCCATCTGTGACTTCAATTTTTCTTCTCCCCAATTCCTCCTCCACCTCTTTTATTGTTATTGTAGTTTGGTCTCCACTTTGTGGGGTGAGAGTGTTCCAGATTCTTCATTTGTTGCGATCAGTTTCTTGTTTCCAGTACTAGTAGACTCGGGTTTTACCTTGCGCTATCAGCTCCTGTTGGAGTTCCTCCCAGTCTAGTTTCTCCATTCTATGTTCATGTTGCCATGCGTCCTCCCAGAATCTGGTTTTTCTTCCATTTCTTACTTCCCAAAAGTTGTGTGTCTGGACCCAGACCTTGTTGTGCCAGGCGAGGTTCTAGATGGCGAAACTTGCCCTGGTGCCTCTGAAGTAGATTTTGTCCTGGTCACAAATGTTTGGGGCATACTTTTCCTTCCACAGGTTGTCTCATGGCGTAGTAGTTTCTTTGACCCAACGCCACTAGAGTTTTGCCCCATAGGCTTCATTGGTCACTTGCGGGTCAAGTAACCCCATGCCTTCTTTACTTTTTGGTTTGCAAACCTTATCCCAAGCCACCAATGCCCATTTTTTCCTTGTTTATGCACCTCTCCATAGGAAGCCCCTCTGTATGGTTCTTATTTTTTGTAATATCCCCTTGGGGGTTGGGAAAAATGACATCATAAAGGATGGAATTTCCTGCAAAACTAGCTTGGTCAAGACTAGTCTTCCGGCTAGGTTGAGGGATCTGTATGCCCAATTTTTTACCCTTTCTTGTAACCTATTTATTATTCCTTCCCAAGTTGAAAAGTGGTACACTTTGTCTGTCGGGAGAATGCCCAAGTATTTATTTGGGAGTGCTTTGCATTCAAAGCCCAAGATGTTAGCCAAATTCCTTTGGATTGCAAGGTTGGTATTAAAGAAGAAGATCGTAGATTTAGACAGGTTGATCTCTGCCCCCGAGGCTTCCCCAAACTCTTCTAGGATTCATTTGCAGGCTTTCGCTTCCCTGACTGCGGGTATGTCATGAAGTAAGGTTTCCTCCACGAACTGTTGGTGTGTGGAAGTAGAGAATTTTTCAAAGGGTTTGATACCTTTTATTTCCCATGTTGCAGTTGTGCTTTTTATGCTTTGACTGAGACCGTCCATCATTAGGATGAATAGGAAAGGGGACAGCAGGTCTCCTTGTATGATGCCTCTCGTGGGCCAGAAAGGTTTAGCAGGGGCTCCATTTACTAGTAGCGAGTAGCTTGTTGTGGAAAATAGGCTGACTATCTAGTTGATCCAGTGATGGGTGAATCCAAAGGCTTCCAGGGTCTTCACCATATAGTGCCAGCTAATTTTGTCATAAGCTTTTGCTAGGTCCAGTTTTATTATCATGCCCCCTCTCTTCTAAAGCTTCAAGGTGTGGATTAGATCGTGGGCATGGATGATATTGTCCATTATTTTTCTTCCTTCCACGAATATTGCTTGTTCTTGTGAGACCAGTGTGGGTAGGAGTGGTTTCAATCTATTTTATATAACCTTGGAGATTATCTTATAAGCCACATTGCAGAGTGCTATAGGTCTGAATCGATATGGGGTTTTGGCTTCATTTTCTTTGGGGATAAGTGTAATCATTGTAGCATTTAGCATTGTTGGCGACGAAAGTCACTCCTGGATTGTAGCAAGAGAAGAGCCTGACGCCCATCAGTTTTTTATGTCACGGTAGTTTTTAATGGGTGATCAAATGGGTAGAGACTCGGGAAGATATCACTCAAACTTAGGGACTGGGTCCGGCATGCGAGGAACAAAGGAGTTCTTGATCTAACTTCAGTCAGTGGGTTGATTTGAAAATGAGAAGGTTGAAGACTTGGTGATGGGAGTGGACAAACTACCTCAGGAAACAGGCCTTTCAGTAATTTGTAGAAGAAAAACTCTGAATGCGAGATCCTCTGGTTCAGAGCTTCGAGGAACTGAGAGGGGGGACTTGACTGGATTCTCCAATTCCAAGTCGTTCAGCGCTAAGAAAATCACAAGGACCAATTAGAAACAGTGAAACTGTTGCAGTGATCAAACTCTACATCATCCTATAATAGTTACCGCTCGACTGGATTCTCCAATTCCGAGCCATTCTAATACAGCGTAAAAAAAGATGCGAAAGAAAAACTGACATTCATAAGACAAGAAGTCTCAAGAGTCCAGACATAACCAGGAAAATAGTGCTTCATTAAAGTTTACCACCGAGATCCTTGCTCAACCATCGATGCCTACAAAAATGGCGAAAACACTTACATATACTCAAAAAAAACCACAGCAGCAAAAACAAGACGTTGCATTAAAAACATTGCATCTGCATGTCTTCTGACAGTATGCCCATGCAAACTCAGGATGAACGTGCACCTATGACAAACGTTACCTTAACTTCGCATGGCCTTTGCAGGGGAGGTAGCCGAAACATTAAAGGCCAAAATGGCGTGTGCAGACTTCTCTGTCTAATCGAGGACTTAGGCATGGCTTCTTTGGATAATCAGTACACAGAACTCCTTCGAACAGACCGCTTGCTAGACCCTCCATATCTCATATTCAATGAATGAAAGGAGGTTTCAACCATCCATTTTTGCCTTCATTTACTCCAAGAGGAAACCAGGAGTGAAATCGTATCCACTGGAATGTGGAAATCGTGATGATCCTTTCGGCGACTAGACTCAACGCTTTTGGCCCCTTTCACTGAGATCTTTTGTTTCCCAAATGACCATGGAACGTGACCCTGCTTTTATTTCCATAGGGGCTTTCGGCGTTTGCGAATAGGAAGGAGTTGATCCTTGCTTATCATAGTTGCGATGGGCGAAACACCGAGACGACTCAATTGGGCGCCACGCGTCCTCCAAATCTGATGGTCCTAAACTCTCCTGACGCTGTTGTGGGCCCCAGGTCCTGGACGCTCTAGTTACTTCGTGCATCGGGGATATGAGGGAGCTGCTACTGGCACTTCAAAACCACGATGGGTGAAAAGGTAGGGAGCCTAATCGCGCACAAGGTGTCCGCTTCAGATGGACGACTGAGACTGCCCCTTAATACTGTGGGCCCGACTTTGGGTGCCATCGACGCTTCGGGGTTCGGGGTTTCGAAATGTACAAAAACATAAAACCTTCACCCCTTGAACTCGCAACTGTCGAAAAACCGACGCGACTGGATCTTGCACCACGTATCCATCGGATGGACGGCTATTATTCTTCCTTGCATACAATATGGGCGCGATCTATTTGCGCCAATCTCGGCGCAACTCTACTATCTGCGATTTCTCGCTGACTGCCAATCTTCTCTTATGAAAGGATCTGGACCATCGTCAATATAATTTCGCTCACTTACTGGCTGGAAGCTTGAAACGATATTTTTCCATGCTGCGCTTGGGCGCTCCTTGTACAACTTGCAAACCCGAATACTCTTGTGCCTAGGACAAGAAATGTCGCTAACAAGCACTTTTAGAATGGAGGTTGACCTTCGAAAGTCTTCCACTACCCTATATACATCATATTTGACCACTTCCCAGTAGGCTTTGAAGAACTCCACTGTGAAAGCATCCAGACCTACGGATTTTCCATTGGGCATTTCCTGAAGTGCTTGGTAAATTTCCTCCTCCGCAATGGGCTTGTTCAAGTTTTTATTTTGTTCTTCAGTGACCAGCCGAGGGATATGCTGGATTATTTTTTGTATGGCCTTTGTTCTATCTTGGCTTGATTTTTGGGCTATCCCATAGAAGTGGTTTACCATAGTTTCTTTGATGTCCTTATGTGACTCTCTCTCTATTCCATCATGGTCCCTAATCTTCAGGATTTTTTTATGGGCTCTTCTAGCCATAGTTGTTCTATGAAAAAACTTGGTGTTACATTCTCTTTCCTTTAACCATCTAATACGGGAATTTTGTCGCCAAATATTTTCTTATTGTTGGCATCGTGCTTCCCATTCCTGGGTCATCTAGATCTATTCCTTTTTTTGCTCCTCCGTGTAGCCCTCCAAAATGCAAGTTTCCTAGAGTTTTTTCATTTTTTCTTCAATGTTGTTCTTCTCTTGGTTTATATTCCCAAAAGTGTCCTTGTTCCATTCCTTGAGCCTATATTTGATGTATTTTAGTTTCTTATAGAGTTTGAACATTCTTGTCCCTTGCTTTGGCTGCTCCTCCCACCACCACTGTTTGATTCTTTCCTTGAAAGTCGAATGTTCTATCCAGAATTTCTCGAATCTAAAGGGTTTGTTCTTTGGTGTGGTCTGGAAGCCTGCTTCTAGTTGCACTGGCCAGTGATCAGATCCCCCCAAGGAAGGATTTTGCAATCTAAGGTTATCCCCTACATGATGATCGACTCTAACACTAGGAATATGTCAAGTCTTGTTGCTACCTGATGATGGTTCATCCTTTTATTGTTCCAAGTGAACTGGACATTATTAGTTTTCAGATCTACTATCTCCACTATGTCTATGAACTTTGAGAAAGCTTCCACATCTCTATCCAATCTTCTTGTACCTCCTTTTTTCTCCGCAAGTGACGTAATGATGATGATGTCCCCAGCTAGGATCCATTGGAGATTGTTGGATCGGTTTTTAAGATCTTATAGGTCACTTATCATGCCTCTCCTTTCCTCTAACACCTGGGGCCCATACACATTAGCGCATAGAATCACCTTTGTGTTCCCAGTGAGTTACATGTAGACCGTAAGGGTATGCCTAGTCACTTCAGCTGTTATTAGGTTTAGAACTTGTGGGTTCCATAGGGTGAGGATACCACCTGCCATTTGGTGGCCTCCAATAGCCACCATATTGTACTTGCGCCAATGTTGTTGACTGATTGCTTCTATTTTGTCTGTATTGCATTTTGTCTCTTGAATAAAACATAGATCAAGTTGTTCCTGTTTGAGTCTATTTCTAAGGATTATTTTCTTTCTTAGGATGTTTATGCCTCTTATGTTCCAAGTTATAACCTTCATTTAAAAATCTGGGGGGGATTTGGGGAAGAGTTTGTTGATCTTACCTGAGTTTATTAGTAGTGCTCCTAGCTCCTATAGGGCTATGCTATTTGATTTCCTTCCTTTTTTCCTCTTCATCTTCTTGGGTGATATTTGTGGTTGTCCCTCATTAGCTTTGACTCCTAGGTGTCCAATCTCCCCATGTGTGCATTTTAGGCCTCTAGCTTTGGATTCCTCCCTTAGGAGGAACAAGCACTGGATGCAGTCAAGTTGCTCTGTCGGTACACTGTCTACTCCCTATATTTTCCATTGCTCCAATATGTTTGTGAGCTCTATACCTTCCCTTTCCAATAGTTCTCTGAGTTCAAGATCCTCTGTGCCTACTTCGCTTGGGGTCATTTCTGCATCTCCCTCTGCTTCTTACATGCGGTTGTTGTCATCTATGATTCCTCCATCCATCAAGGTTGCGCAACTTCCCTGTTCCTTCTGGTTACTTGGCTGGTCGGTGGGAACATTTGTTCTTTGTTCCCTAACTTCATGAGCTTTTGTTGTTTCCTATAATCTTCTGCCCCTTTATTGGTTCTGTCTCGTCCTTCCATTTTATTCCAGGCCTCTGGGTTATTTCCTACTAGGGCTTTACTCTGCTTTTTGTTCGCTCTGCTTCTGGGGTTTGGTTTTATAAGCCCATCCTCTTCCTACTATGGTTTCGGGTTTTTCGCTTCCTGTTTTTTATTGAGAGGGAATTCCCTGATCAAATGACCATGTTCATGGCATATTTTTCATCTGAAATGGGTCTGCTCATAATCAATTCTTTGGATCCATTCCTCATCTCTGAATTCGAGACTTATGGCTTCTAGGAGTTCTCCCGACACATCCATTTCTATACATATTCTTGCGTAAGATGTATATCTCCCTTTTAGGGTGGCTTCGGTGGTCTTTATGTGTTTCCCTAGTTTGTTTCCTATTGCCTTGAAAGTAGAGGGTAACCAATAGTCTAAAGGTAGGGAGTAGAATCTCAACCAGACTGACACCTTTTTGAAAGTCTATTTTTCTGGGGAGAAATTTTTTTTGTTGCTACCTGATGTAGGCTGCATGTACAAACCTACTGATGCATGGAAGTATGGCCCTCCCTCAAAGACTCTATCCCTATCCTCCAGGTTTATAAAAAAATCTGTGAAGAAGCCTTTCGAGCCTAGATGGAACTCCACTTCCCCATTTGGCTTCCAGTGGTATTTGATCTAGTTGCGCAACATTCTTTCCATGGGCCACAAGCCCATAAACTTACAGATTAGTGCATGCACTTTCATCTTATCCCTATAGAGTTGCGTTTGCAGATCCTCCAATATCACCTTGGGTATTATTGTTGTTTTGGGTTTGCATGGGTTGCGCCTGTTGAAGGAAAATCTCCCTGCGGACAGGTAGATCTCCTCTTTAGAGCTAGACTCTTAACTCTTAAGACGGAAGACGCTTAACATGGACATTGAATTCCTTTCAGATCTATACAAACTAATTTATGAGGAGGAAGGAGAAAAGAAGTACCTTTTACCGACATTTGTCCCCGCACGCTCCGAGTTGAGCTCCAATCTTTCACTCCTCGATGGATCCTGTAGACAAACAAAGTACGACCACTTCCTACTCTATCAATATTAGTCTGAAATAGGTCTATCTACTAAAGAGACAAATTCATGTGATATTGAACATGAATTAGAAAGAAAAAAGCCAAGAAAATTATATTAATGAGGACAAAACATTGCTTACAGCTGTAGATGGATTGCAGCAGTTTCTTCAAGTCCTCCTTATCTACCCCTTGCTCAAAAGATCCACGATCTGAATGAAGATAGCTTCACTAATTTCTCCCTATGAGATCATAGGTCTCTTGCTTCCAAAATATCTCTATTCCAACACCACTTATGAGATCATAAGTTTAGTGTGATTCTCTCCTTTCCAGTCCCCTTTCACCATTAGAAAGCTTTCTTATATAGCCTTGGAGAGGCTTTAACCACTTGATATATCCTTGGGGAAGTTGAGGATTTGCCTCCTTCAATTGAGGATCTGCCCTAAGATCATGGCTGGACTAGGGATTCGAATCCAACTACCTTCCAATAATGAAAGGATCCTTCCCCCATTCATCTCAACAACTTAACTACTGCTCAGAATAGGCAACGCTCCCTCAAAAGGGCCATCAGAGTCTTGTAGCACTCCCCAATAGGCTTAAGGGGGGTGCCATCACTCCTAAAATCAATAGCACTCCTCCAGAAGGGCCAAAGAATCTTTATAATTCTCCCAGATGGCTTATGGGGGGGCGTCACCACTCCTGAGATAGTTATAAGGGAGCGCTCCCCTCCAAAAACTTAGTTTTTTTAGTGTTTTCAGATGGCAAAAGGTTCATGAGCCCAGTTAACCTTTCCTCCTCTTCCAAATCAAGTGTTTGACATGTGTCAAGTGTCCTAATGATGTCTTTTATAGGCATGGCATAGGCATCATGGCAGTATGCTTCCCTGACACTTGTGACACTTGTGAGAAAAATGCGACACTTGCAACCTTTGTAATGATGACACTTGTGACACTATCAAAGTGATTAATTTCGATGTGTAACAACGCCCTTCTTCCTGGTTGGTCTTCACTATGTCTTGTGTCTCACTCTGAGTTTCTCTCGCTTCTTCTTCTATGCACTCGTTTTTTCCCTGGTTTCTTTCCTGACCTTTTTCTGGGTCTGACCCGAGGTGCCTGTCATTGGTGCCTTGAAAAATATGCCCCTTGGCCCCTTCCCTCTGTCTACCACTACCTGTTTGTATGAGGGGGTACCCTTACCCCCCCCCCCCTTTGGTGTTCACGTTGTCCTCTGCTATGGCCGCGACTGCTAAACCTTAGCTTGCAGTTGCTTGAAACCAAGATTCGCCTCCACGATCTTAAAATGTCAATCATAATCAACAAAGAATTAATGTTATTTCAACTCTTCTAGATGAAATGCAAGAAGTTGGCTTGAGCAGAGGATATTTTAGTGAATCAAAGGTGAAATTGTTTTCAAATGAACCTCAAGTACCATTAGGAGGAATGATTGGAAATTATCACTTTGGAGAACTTGCAAATATCAAAGAGCCAATGAAAGAACAAAATGACGTCGAAGAAGATGATAATGTGTCTGTTGAGAATGATGAATTTGGGATATATGATATTGTTGATTAGTTTTAAGATGCCTTTGAAGACGATGCTCAATTTTACAAATTTTTTATGAGCTATAACTGTAATGTTTTAACTTTCAGATTTTAAAATAAGAATAAAGATGTTTCTATTGTTGTTTTGTGATGAATCCTTTTATTGTTTTTTTTTTCATTTTATTTGTATGTGAATCACTATACATTGGAAAAATTTATTAAATGTTGTTATTTTTACTTCAAATGTATAAAATTATGAAAGAAAATGATAATTGTTTTATAAAATTTTGACTTTTTTTGTTCAATTATGTCCATAAAAATGTTTTAATTGAGATGTTATTTTAAGGAATGTGTACCGAAATGTATAGTTTTTTATTATATATGACTATAAAATGTGTATTTTTTTGCTAAATATTCAAAAATAATGTTATTTAACTACAAGTGTTTTCAATGTATTGAAGTAAAGGTAAGCAATGTGTTAAAAATGATGTTTTTCACTATATTTAAAAAGTATGGAACAATAAATTAATTAAGAAGATAAAATTATATGAAAAATCATAACTTCAAAAAAGTAAATGGTAAAAAATATTTTTAAGATTGAAAGAAGCATGAAAAAATGACTAAAAACATTGTTGAATAAAAAAAAAAAAAAATGGGGTAAAAAATTGGACCCCAAAAAAAATGAGAACTTTGTAGAGTCCTTGTTAAGTTGGTAACTATGTTATGTGCGGATGGGGTCATTTCTAACCCAGGTGTTAACCTCAGGCTTATTTTTTATTGGAACATTAGTCATGCCACCAATAAATAGGTAGGGGAGTATGCACTTAACCAAGGGTTGCAATTGGCCCGACAATAAGGCATAGACTCCATCACCATCCTTGGTGATTTTAAAGTTGTCATCAACCATGTGTGGTTGAAGACATTGCCCTCAGAAACTAAGTTGATTTCCTTATTTAGGAGAATCCAACAAGATATTTAGGTCTTTCATAACCTCGCACATTTCCATTTTCTCCTCCATAACAACACAATTGTCGATCACCAAGCCAATTCGGTTATCAGAGCCATGATTGGTATGCTTAGGGTAAACGGGCATCCCTCCCTGAATCATATCCCATGATCAACTTCATGGTTATCAGTCTTGACCCTTGTTGGGGTTCCAACCTGGACCCTAGTGCAAGAATCTATGCCACATGCACAATAATTTGTACCAAATCTGCCATGTCTTTTCATCAGCTCATATTTGTGACGCGTGGTAGAAGTTTGAAGCCACATTGGTTATTGATCCGGATTATTTTCGGCACGAAATGAGAGTGGAGATATAATAAATAAATGCACAGAGATATCAAGGATATCCAATAATATAATAGAAATGTATCAGAGATGCAACCATAAAAACAGAGATACTCTAATACACAATTTCTATTAATGAAAGAAATGTACAGAGACTATAAAAATACAGAGTGAAAGACTCGCTAGAATGGTGGAAGCTTATCTCTGAGAATAGATGTGACAGATACTCGCATTCGCAAGAAGATGATTGCTTCAAAGGCCTTTTTAACATAAGTAAAATCCAAAACCCTAACATGAGAAGATGAAAAGCCAAAGGTTTGTGGGCCTCGATGGGGGTAGTTGATACGTCAACTTCTCGAGGGCGTAACTTTTGCATACGATCTTCGTTTGGGGTGCTCGATATATCGTTGGAAAGATCTAACCGAGAAGAATGATTTTCAATTGATCTAGGTGAGTGCTTTTGGAAATCACCTAAACCCCAAATCCATAAAAAACGTCATCTAAGGCCTCAAAACGGCCCCGAAAATTTGGAACCCGAAAAATTGCCAAACAACTGCCAAGATAAAAAACCGTTTTTCGAGCCCATGGAATAGGTGGGTGGCCACCAATATCCACCTAGATCAATCCTACCTCCTTAGGAAGAAATGTTCTCCATTGCGTTGAGTTCCCGGGGGAGAGGGGGAAGTGTTTGTTGAATTTGAATCTTGGTGAGCTTCTTGCCTTGTTGGAGATGTCATGTTGCTTGGTTTGTGGAAGGCTATCACAAACCTGTTGTTGGCGGGGTTGAATCTATTCAATCGGTCGATCTACATGAGATGTTTCCGTGAAGACAGAATATGTGTGCTTTTTTGCAATCTTGTTGACCCACTTATGTTGGATAGAAGGTGCTTGGGCCGAGGTTGTAGCGGTTGCAGTATCCTCTTGTTCACCGTTTGAACAGATTGTG
>JASDQU010436322.1:37920-50187 GCA_032191745.1 Picea mariana | reverse complement strand
GGAAGAAGAGTACCCCTAGCATTGGCTTGGAGGTACCGGTGAAGTCTCAACGATCAGCGAGCAGGAGTTGCACGGAGCACGTGGACAACACTCGGAGTAGACGAACATGCAATGGTACGCTTCTTCGTTTGAATGGTAGATTGTTGTAGGATTTATGATTTGGTTCTGCATGATTGTTGGATAGTTAAACTGGTTGTCTAGTTTCATGACTAAATTTTTTATGGCCTAGCTGTTTGATTGGTTGATTGATTTCCCATGACCTTCATTTCCCAGCATGTCGTGACTGCCATATGGTGTTGGTTGTGGCCATTTTGGTTGTTTGCCTTTCATCCCTAGCTCCTCAGTCCTCGCCTGAGCAGTCGGCCAGGAGCCTGATCTACGGTCATCACCTTAGCGTTAAAAGACCTATGGATCTCATCACCCTGCTTTTCTATGCGAGGATGATGTAGCAAATGATGAACCTGTAAGCCATCCACCTCTGTTCTGCCCAACTGTCTAACCCTGTGACCATTCATAGTCGAGTGAGCCTTACGCCTTACTGCGTCGATTACCTCTGAGGTGGTTTCCTCCTTCCACGAACCTCTTTTTATTTTCCGTGTTCAATCTTTGCATTTTAATGAATGATCTCTACATTTTTAAATAAATGTTGTCGGCAAATTTTAAATATTTTCTTGGCAAATTTCTGTGTGGTGGTTACTTCAGGTTTTCTCTTACTGTGCAAAATTTCACCCTCCGTTTTCACACCTTTGGCCAACAATTTTACCCTGGCCCCTACTTGATTTGATTGGCTGTTTCGAGGTATTTGACTACGTTTTTGTTTATTTATCCGTGTAGCTGAGATGTAAATTTATGCCTGCATTTATCCTCTGCAAGTATTACCTTTAATGACGAGCTTACCCCGCTATTCCACCCTCTATCATACTTTTTGACTGTGAATCTCCCTTAAGATGGCTGCGATTTTCAAGATAAATACAACGCCATCCTCTTGTTAAAACTCCGCAAAATTTCTTTATCCCTTGGATTGTGTTCGACAGTTTCATAGTGGATAGTAAATTTGACTGGGTTTTATGATAGAGTGATTGCTCATATCGATGAGATCTTTTTCCTGCGGTCTTACCACAACACTCTAATTTATTTAGGACGGATTTTTTTTTTGCTCATCTTTTGCCCACTCAACGCCAGAATTTAAATCATTTAGTCTGCGTTAAATTTTTCACAGGAATTCTCAAACTATGGTAGCGTTTTATTTTATTGAATGCGTTTCCCCTCTGCAACCTTACCTTGGCAATGATTCCTTGGTTAACTATATGCCCCTTTTGAGATAGAAAATTCACCACCTTTCAGACAACGAACGCCTTGTTTTAGATGGCGATTTTCCCTTTTTGTTGACCATGCTCTTCCCGGAACGTGACTGAGAAGGCATTGAAATTTTACAGTTGTTTCCCTTGATACCCGACGTTTGTCTTGTAGCTAAAATTGCCACTGCCATTTGACAGGACGGAAATCGTTGCATGATTCCTGTGATTTTCGTTGGCTTGCACATCGCCTTCCTCCCATTTTTATGTCGACACTCAATTTTGGGTCGTTTACCCTTTTTACTGTCCAGGGTCTATTTACATTCTAAAATTATGAATGTACCAAAAAGGGATGAACGTTTTAACTCGGTCAAAATTTAAACTATATTTTTCTGAATTATTTTATATTATTTATCGATAATGATGCATTGACCACTTACTACTCTTCCTTTTGGCTTCCCTTGGTGCTCCATGTGTATGTGCACAGGCTTTAGTATTGGAGTGATGTCTCCTTGATGCTTATGATGATTTCTTAGCGCTTGGCAGGGTAGTATAGTTGGAGATTGGGTATATGCCCAATAGTTTTATCTTATATACAATATTAATATTTTGTGCCAAAAACCTCCTACAACAATACATTGATTGCCCAAGGATTTTATGTGAGGAAGGATAAAGTAGAGTGGTTAAAAACGGGAACTCTAATTTAAAATAGATTCAAACATATGATTAGCTTATTGATATGCCCAAAGGTTTTAATGGTTTTCTAGCTGGTCCTTAAATGCTAACTATTAATATAAAGAAAAATAAATTGAAACTGCCCAAGGTTAGGAAGAAATGACAGGAGATGGACATACATTTTTATCGAAGGTTAAAAGTAGGAACCAACTACACCTACATAGTGTTGGAAAACTTGGAGAATGTCCTTAAGGGCTAGGCATTGGCATGATGGAATCCTTCTCATGTTTTCTACATTTAAGCTGAAATTTTGGGATGTGTCCCCTTATATTCTACACGGGTTCCTATTGTTCTGAAATGAAACTACCTCATCTTGCTCCTGATACTACAAAATGGTGTTGAGGTGGGGAATTCAGTGCCTAGTTTCTTAGTGTGGATCTACCCTTCACAAATGACCTTTATATTTCAATGTTGGATAAATTGGAAGTGTTTTTCTTAAAAAGGGTTGGTTCATATGAAGAAGAGGAGAGGCGACCATTGCACATAAACATAGGAATTACCTTATTCCTTTTAGCGAGAGAAAAATACCTTAAGATTGTTAAGTTGATTATTCAAGTAATAGACAGTTGGACGGAGATGTGGATAAGTTAGAATTGTCCATTTAGGTGGTATTAATATTAAAATTTGTAAGGAGATTAAAGACTAGATTGCAAACCTTAGACTGGCTAATATAGATATGTAGTTGATGTTAGTGGATTTATAGATATCACCTAACCGGAACTCAGGCTTGCTTAGTTTGAGTCGTAATTCATGTCAAGTTCGATTGGTAATTCATTGACTGGTGGAAATTTATACTGGTTATTCGATCTGTAATTAACACCAATTTAACCCATAGATGTTGACCTTTCAGTTTGGATTGCGCATTTGTTGAGCGTCGTCTTTTTCCATATTGCCTACCTGTTGCTTGGGGGCATAGGCGTAGTCTTCCTCTCAGTTATTCAGCCCTTAGTGCATCGGTTTTATTTTGAGACCCTTATCCAGATAGGTTATGCTATGCCAGGGGTATTGTCGTGCCCATCGCCAGGGAACGACATGATCCCTGATGAGGAGATCATTTCGCACCCTATTGGATAAGGACGACTGATAACTTGGCCGAAGGCTGTGCTAACCATCGTGGGAGCTATTCATTGTAGTTGTTGGCGTTGTTCGTTGTAGTCGTTTGGCGCTTTGATTGAACGCCTTCATGCATTGGGTTGTGAGCCACCAAGGCCTTAAAGTTAACTGGTCATCAAGGCCACCGTGTTAGGATGGGGATGTTACCCCTTAACTTATAGGCGTGGTATTGTTGTGTCGGGCGGGTAGTGTTCCTCCTTGTTGTCCTACGCATGTTTCGTCTAGTTTCCCTTGTGAAAATATGTGGTGTCATAGTTGTTTTTGCCTGTTCTGTGGGCGTAGTGCTTGCCATTAGCTGGGTCGTCTAATTGTAATCGTCGTTATCATCCTGTTTAAAAATAAAAAATAAAAATAAAAAAAAATTCCACTGTTGTTTCGTGTGTAGACATAACAATGGGGTTGTCATAGGTATGTTATAGTATGTTCTGCAGAGAGAAAGAAAAGTGTACTCTCATGTAGCGTGTCCCAGCATGGGTGGTCGGGGATGTTACAATGGAACCATCCTTGTGGACTCATATCCCTGGATCGGGGGTGACATTGTTGTTGATATTTGGAACAATAGTGTCTATGATTGGGTGGAATGTCCTTGGTCTGCATCCAATTGGTGTCTTCTTTTATAAAGATAAGTTCTCTATGATTTGGTATTATTTAATTTTATATGAATGTATTCCTCTATGTATTTATTTGTCGTTTAATTAAATATTTAGAATATGCATGCTTGTTGGTTATTGTTGTGCATGTCATTAGATATTTTCTTTTATGCATCCTTGTTAATTTGAAAAGGTATCGGTAAGAGAAAGAATTCCAAGGGTGGGATTGAAGGTAGCGTACCCCCGACCTATGGTTGGTAGGGTATGTTACAGATTGGTATCATAGCAGTAAAGTAAAGGTTAAGGTTACTTGGGTAGCATTACCTGATCGAGGTCTAAGGCCGGGGGATGTTACAGATTGGTATCAGAGTAGTAAAGGAAAGGTTAAGGTTTCTTTGGTAGCGTTACTCGGTCGGGCTCTAAGGCTGGGGGACGTTACAGATTGGTATCATAGATTCTGGTTGAAACACCAAGATGGTATGGGTTGGGTCTATTGGTCAGAATATCGTGGTTGAGATCGAATTTTGACCTTGAAATTGAAAATCTCAGGAGGAATGGCGTTGCAAAATCTATGCAGGAGATAGAACGTTAGAGATCCTTTATAAGGGTTTGAAGGATTGTGACCATCCCTTTCAAATTCGGGAGCGATTTCCACTGTGGGATTAAGAGAAATCCGAGATTGTTGGATCAGAGGGTAGGTGAAAAAGGTTCGTTCGATGAAGGCGAAGAAAAAGGTAGAGGAGGTTTAAGTCTCAGTCGTCATATCTACGTTTGAGTGAATGTGAGCTATAGATCTTGTGGTGGTTCGGAGGATCGACACTCCAGGAGAAGCGAGCCCTCATGTTGCATGCAGGAAAATCTCTTGAAGCCCGAAGTCCAGAGTTAATCTGAACCGTCCGTTAAGGAAGACCCATGCCAGTGTGGAAACTCCCGAAGTCCGAAGTTATGAAGCTCGAAATTCTGAAGTGACGTGGCTCGCGGATGTCACCTGGGATGATGTGGAAACATGGGATCCGTGCCATGTGTCAATTATTTATGAATCTATGAAATATTGAAATGTCAGTTAGAAAGTGACACATGTCACCCTCTTGATTGGGCAACGTGTCCGCTTCTAGTATTTCGCCACGTGGCGACAAATCATGAAGTTCAGAGACTGGGCACTCTAGAGGAAAAATATATGACAGTTTGTGTTGGGTCGAGAACTCCTGAAGGCTCAAAGGTCGAAGTACATATCGACCGTTGATTCTAGAAGACACGTGACAATATATCTCGTAGTCTAGAGACTTGGTACTCTGAGGGTTTTCCAGTCTCTACAAGTGAAAAGTGTCTAAGTGCCGAAGTAATAGAGGATCATCTGTCCCAACACTGGATTAAGACGCAGACCATCAAACTTGTGAAGCCTCCAGATGGGGGTAGGGTCATCCATTTTACGGAAGATTAAATCTCAACCGTTCAATCCTTGTGGTGGAGCTAATGGAGATTTCGGCGAAGGGTAACTCCAGGAGGAAACAAGAGTTGAAAATAGAGAACAGACTAAGGCCGAAGTCTGGAGGACTTGGTCCCAACACCATTTCCATGCACAAGTAAAAAAAGGGCTTGGGAGGTAACTTAGAAGCGGGTTTGTGGCTCGCATAAGCCCCGTGTGAAAGAAAAAGGAGCGAGGTGATAAGGAAGGGACTAAGCCATGGATTCAAACCATGGTCACTTGAAACCTGCTTTGATGGAAGCGCCTACGCATAATAAAATTATGTATTAGCCAAGGATAATAAAACACTGTTATTTTGCGGAGAATGGTGATATATTCTTCATGAACTAAGAAGAAAAGGACATGTAGAATTGTTTGGCAACTTTCTTTATATGTATAATTCTAACAAAATGGTCACTTGCACATTTTAAAGAATTAATAGATTTAAACATATCATCTCGGAATGGATATTCGAGAGATGGTAGAAGGTGAGGGAGCCTACAGCCATGATAAAGAGGCCGAAGGATAGAATACAAGATTTGGTAATGCAGAGACAGAGTCCAATGGATGTAAGGGCAGAGGAGAGCAAGAAACATTAATAGAAACTATAAGAAGCCTGCAAATAGAAGTGTAGAGCTACAAATAAGACAATGAGAGGCTGATGAGAGAGCAAGGTCAAATAAATGATCGAGTGCTACAGAGATTAAACCAATTGCAGAAGGAAAGAACGAAATGGCTCTGAGCCAAAGGAAGAAGGTAGGTTTCGTGAAAGAAGAGATGATCGTGGAAGATTTGGTTATTCGAGAAGTGCTAGAATAACTCATAGAAACCACTCACCTCCTTACTTAGAAAGAAAGTTTTATAGATAGGAATATTTTGTAAGAAGTCCAAAGGTGTCTCCTGTTAGGCACCAAAGAAAGAGACATGCAGTGGAAAGTTTGCAAGGAGAGTTGAGGAAGCTTAACCTACCCTCCTTTGATGGTGAAAAAGAAAGGGAAGATGATGTCAAAGTATGGTTTCTTGGACTCAGGAGATATTTTCAATTGCATAACTAGTCATCAAACCTAGAAGCAAGAATTGCCACCTACCATTTACACGAGAAAGATGCAATGTGGTGGGATCAACTGAAGCAAGTTGAACATATTAATGATAATAGGATCACTTGGAAGAAGTTCAAGAAGTACTTCTAGAAGGAGTACCTCTCAGAGAATTTCTATGAAAATAAAATGCAAGAGTTCTTTGAACTCAGGCTGGGAAGCATGACTATGACAGAATATGAGAAAAAGTTCTTCGGGTTGTTAAAGTATGTCGGGTTCATTAATGATGAGAAGGTAAAAATACAACGATTTTTAAGTGGATTACCAACATTTTATAAAGAAAATATTAGGTATGATGAGCCCAAGACCTTGACTGAGGCCATCACGAAGGATAAATACTTGTATGATCAAGGCTAGGGAAGAGAATCCCTACATAAATCTTGGAAGGATAAGAAGAAGGAGAAATTTGATCAAAGGAGGAAATGATTCAAACCTCCCTTCAATAGGAATGAGCCTAATAGAAATCTTCAAGATCAGTATGCTAAGGGTGAATCCAAGAAAGAAGACTCCTTGGGAAAAAGGGGAAGACCACCGATCCAATGCTGGGGATGCAAGGAAGATCACCTATACAAGAATTGCCCACATAGAAAGGACAGAGTAAAGACTGTGCACAATGTCCAAGAGGCTACAACAATCGAATATATGGGAAGGATTTATGCATCCTTAGATGATCGACAAGTGGAATACCAATCCAATATGACTGAGGTGGAAGGTAAGATCATAAATCAACTTGTTGCTATTTTAATTGATTCAGGAGCTAGTCATTGTTACATTGATCCTAAAATAGTGGATAGATTACATTTGGAGAAACGTAAGCTTGGAAAATCAGGTTTGGTTCAATTAGCCACTGGAACCAAAAGGATATTCCATGATATGGTCATAAGTTGTTCCATAATTCTTAATGGTGTGAATACTAGTGTTGATATGAATATCATACCCTTGGGGTCTTATGATATTCTAATTGGAATGGATTGGTTGGACAAGCATCATGCTATCCTACATTGTCATAGAAAGACACTTACATGTCTTGATGGAGATGGGAAAAAGAGAATTGTGAAAGGAGTTCCAAGACCCATGTCTATAAGGGATATTTTAGCCTTGCAACTGAAGAGATGTTTTAGAAAAGGATGTCAATTGTATGCAACTCATGTGGAAGAGCCAGAAAATACAAAGGGGCCAAGCCTTGAATATTTCTCGGTACTACAGGAATTTGAATATGTATTCCAAGAAATACCAGGGTTGCCACCAAGAAGGGAGATAGATTTCTCAATTGATTTAGTGCCAGGAGATGCCCCAGTGTAAAAAACACCTTATAGAATGAGCACACCAGAATTAAAAGAATTACAAATGTAGTTGGAGGAATTTTTGAAGAAAGGGTACATACATCCAAGTGTTTCACCTTGGGGAGCACCAATACTTTTTTTCAAAAAGAAGGATGGAACCTTGAGACTGTGTATTGAATTTTGAAAATTGAATAAGTATACTATAAAGAACAAGTATCCTCTACCCAGAATTGATGACCTCTTTGATCAGACAAGAGGAGTAAAGGTATTTTCAAAGATTGACCTGAGGTCGGGATACCATCAGGTAAGAATCAAGGAAGAAGACATTCATTAGAAAACATTTAGAACCAGGTATGGGCATTATGAATTTGTAGTGGTGCCATTTGGACTGACCAATGCACCGGTTTTCTTTATGTGCTTAATGAATGGCATATTCAAAAATTATTTGGATAACTTTGTCATAGTATTCCTGGATGACATACTTGTCTATTCTAATTCTAAAGAGGAGCATGAACATCACTTAAGATTGGTATTGAAAGTGCTAAGAGAACATTAGTTGTATGCCAAGATGAGTAAGTGTTATTTTTATCAAAAGCAGATCCATTACTCGGGACACATTACTTCAGAGCATGGCATAACAATAGATACAGAGAAGATTGAAGCCATTAGAGGATGGCCAACACCCAGAAATGTGTTAGAAGTCAGATCTTTTATGGGATTAGTTGGTTACTATAGAAGGTTTATAGTAGGGTTCTCTAAGATTGCTCATCCATCACTTCTTTGAAAAATAAGGGAACTAAATTTGAATGGACACCTAAGAGTGAAGATAATTTTAATCTATTGAAGGAATTACTTACTAGTGCACCCGTGTTAAAGATTGCTGACCCAAATGAAAGTTTTGTGGTATGTACAGATGCATGTAAGGAACGACTTGGGGGATTCCTCATGCAAAATGGACATGTCATTGGTTATGAGTCCGAAAATATTGAGGAACATGAGAGGAACTATGCCACACATGACTTGGATTTTGTTGCCATTGTCCATGCCTTGAATATGTGGAGGCATTATCTCATGGGGAAGAGATTTGAATTAAGGACATACCACATTGGACTGAAGCATCTTTTTGAACAACCAACCTTGAATGCCAGGAAAACAAGATGGTTTGAATTTTTAAGTGAATATGACCTCGACATCAAAAATATGAAAGGAAAAGAGAATAAAGTTGTCGATGCACTTAGTAGAAGAGTGCATCTCATGCATGCTACTGTTGTCAGTATGCATTAGTCAGACTCGAAGAGAAAATTTTTAGATGTTCTTGTTACAGATCAACATTACCTACAGGTAAAGGAAAGTTTACATCAAAGAGATGTACAACATAAAATAAAGGAGTATGAGATAAAGGAATATGGATTACTTATGCATAAGAATATAATCTATGTTCCTAGTTCTGGAGAACTAAGGAATTTGGTATTGAAGGAAATGCATGATGTTCCTTATGTTGGACATCCCGGTTACCAGAAAATGATTACAACAGTAAGAATCCAATTCTTTTGGCTATGAATGAAAAAAGATGTTTTTGATTACATCGCTTGATGTATGGAATGTCAGAAGGTGAAGGCTGAGCATAGGAACCCAGTGAGTTTGCTGCAGCCATTACCAATCCCATAGAAGAAATGGGAAGTGATAACCATTGATTTCATAACTAAATTACCCAGGAAAACAAGACAACATGATTCAATCATGGTAGTGGTTGACAAATTAACAAAGGATGCTCATTTTTTTCCTGTAAAAACAACACATACAACAACTAATATTGCGGAAATTTACATGAGGGAGATTGCTAGGTTGCATGGGATACCTAGGACAATTGTCTTGGACAGAGATACAAAGTTTACCTCCAATTTCTAGAGGGGATTGTTTAAAGGATTTGGTACAAATATAAAATTTAGCATAACATACCATCCATAGTCATATGGGAAAACATAGAGGGTCAATCGAGTAATTGAAGATATGTTGAGAATGTATGTGATGGATAATCCATCTAAGTGGGAAGATTACTTGCACTTGGTTGAGTTTGCATATAATAATGGGTATCAAGCTTCATTGAGAATGAGCCCATTTGAAGCCTTGTATGGTAGGAAATGAAATATTCTAGTGAGCTGGGACAACCCAGTAGATAGAGTGGTACTTGGGCCAGAGTTGCGCAAGGATATGGAAGACCAAATGTTTAAGATTAAGCAAAATTTAAAGGCAACTCAGGATAGACAACAAGTTTATGCAAATAAGAAGATGACAACTATAGAATTTAAAGTAGGGGAGCATGTGCTTCTGAAAATGAATCCCAAGAAAAGCTCCTTGAAATTGGGTAGTTGTACAAATATGGCAGCCAGATGTTTTGGTCCATTTGAAATATTGGACAGAATAGAACCAGTTGCATACATGCTTGCATTGCCCGCTTCCATGAATGTGCATAATGTATTTCATCTCTCTTTGCTAAAGAAATATGTACATGATCCTAACCATGTTATTGATTGGTATCTGATTCAGGTAGATACAGAGGGAGAATTTCAGGTCCGTCAAGTGTGGGTATTGGATAGAAAATTCAAAATGCTCCGGAACCAAGTTATAGAGCTGGTAAAAGTTCAGTGGACCTACTACGAGACTGAAGATTCTACCTGGGAGCATGAATATTCCATGCGGGCAGAGTACCCACAAATTTTTGAATAAATTTTGAGATTTTGATCTCTATTTTGTTTATGCACTTAGGACAATACCAAAATAAGGGGGAGGGGATGTAACACCCCGGTTTTTGAGCCCCATATTGAATAACGTATTGTTACACTATTGAGAGGCCAAAGTGCCCCAAAAATTGTTTAAAGTCCGGTGTGCCAAAGAAATGTAATGTTTTGATCATTATTAATAATAAATACATCGTTGGCTACTAGACGGACAAGGACTAGAGTTATAGGGGGTTTATGATTCCACAAGAGAGGGGGCTTGAGGGGCTAAGCATTTTATTTTATATTTTATTCTCCATTTTTCTTAATGGAGAATAAAATTTACGTGATATCCTTGGGGAAAGGCCAAGAGGTTCTTGATCCCCATAGATTACATAAACCTATCCCTGTACTGTTGGGGGGGTTCATTCTTTCTCACTCCCATTTCTTGTCCTCGTTATGTTGCTAGTCGCTTCACTCTTCCCTCATGCATTCATTCACTCGATTGTTCATTGTTTCACACCTTGTGTGGAGATCTCACTCCATTCATTTCTGTCACCCACTCATCTTTCCTCATATGTGTCTTGGCTTGGGGAAAGGAAAACAAACGATTGAAGAGAAGCCATGGTATTGTTGGCTATAGAGGTCAATGGTGTAATCTAGCCATGAATTGAGGCCTGCATGTCTGAGATGCATTGGCCTATGTCCATCTTTGTTCATAGCTACAAGTCCTGAGAGTTCCAACATGGAGATTCTGGACCAGTTGGGTTGGAGCTCTGGAAGGAGAAGGACTACTTGAGAGATTGTGTGGCAGAGAAGGGTGGGGTTCCATTCTCTTGGGTGGTGCAATATGGGTAGAAGAGAGATGGGTACTTGGATTTTTGTGAGTGTTTGGAAAGGCTATGAGAGCTTGAGTGCCAACTGGTTTGGGAAACTAGGTAAAACTATGAAACCGTCCTTGTAGATTCATAGCCTTGGATCGAGGGTGACACTGTTGTTGATATTTGGAACAGTAGTGTCTATGGTTGGGTGGAACGTCCTTGGTCTGCAGCCAGTTGGTGTCTTCTTTTATAAAGATAAGTGCTCTCTGATTTTGTATTATTTACCTGTATATGAATGTATTTCGTTGTGTATTTATTTATCGTTTAATTAAATCTTTAGAATATGCATGCTTGTTGGTTATTGTTGTGCATGTTGTTAGATATTTTATTTTATGCATCCTTATTAATTTAAAAAGGTATCAGTAAGAGAAATAAGTCCAAGGGTGGTCTTGAAGGCAGCGTACCCCTGGCCTGTGGTTGGCAGGGGATGTCACAGATTGGTATCAGAGCAGTAAAGGCAAGGTTAATGTTTCTTCGGTAGCATTACCCAGTCGTGGTCTAAGGTCGAGGGACATTACATATTAGTATCATAGTAGTAAAGGAAAGGTTAAGGTTGATTCAGTATTGTTACCTAGCCGGGGTCTAAGGTCAGGGGACATTACACTTCTTCTAGATCTTCTTCTTCGTTTGCAAGAGAGAATTCAATATCATTACATTTAAAATTATTGCAATCAAAATATTTTGGAGAGTCTTTCCCTTCATTGATGACTGAGTCTTGATATTCCTTCTCTAGATTCAACCATAGGTCCTTGGTGGAGGTACATTTTCCTATTCTTTCTTTGGTAGAACCTAGAAGTCCATTGAAGATGGTCTTGAATGCTACTGCATTATTCTTATTTTCTTCCTTTTGAGTTGCAAATTTTGATTGATTCTTTGAGGGAACTGATCCAACAACAACTGTATCCCAAACACATGCTCCTTTTGACTTCAAATAACCTTTCATTCTTATCCTCCATGTTGAGTAATATATCTCATCAAAGAAAGGACCTTCCACTGCATGTTCATCTATTTGTGTGTCCATGGATATCCTTCAACCTAGTAAGGATTACAGTGAAGGCCTTCTCTGATATCAATTGTTGGACACACTGACC
>JASDQU010436321.1:146998-168702 GCA_032191745.1 Picea mariana | reverse complement strand
GGGGGGCACGTGAGTCTCTTGGGGAGACCACATTGTGCCTTGGTAATCCTTGCTATTTAAAAATTTCTTGTGGGTTTTTGGGGTTCAATTCATTCACCATTCATTCATTAGTTCCTCATTCTTTTTTTCCTCTCTCATTTCACTCTTCTTGCTCATTCTTGGTTTGGCATGGGGATTGGAAAATGAATTGATGAAGGTAGTGAGCCACATATGGATGGTTGTAGGAATTATTGGTGTATTCTAGTAATAAATGGATGTTTGTATGCATGAGATTATTGACAATTGTGATAGGAATGTACACAACTAAGAATCCTTGGAGTTTCCATCTTTGATATTTCCTAACCAGTCGCACTGAGAGCCCTAGAAAGAGGTGGAAAAATCAAAGGTACTAAATTATAGAGATGGGGGATCATCTCTTTGGGTTGAGCAAGATGAATGGGGATGAGAGCTTGAAAACTGGGATTGTTGTGTGGTTGAGAAACCTGTGAGACCTTGATTTACGACTGGTTTGGGAAACTGAGTGTTGGTCTAAGACCCGTCCTTGTGGATTCATATCCTCGTCTTGGGGGTGACCTGTTGCATAGAGTTTATGTGAAACATAGCCTAAGGTTGGGTGGAACATCCAACATCTATAGTAGTTGGTGTAATTACATTTTAAAGATAAGTTCTCTGTCATGTGTTTCTTTGCTTGTATATTTATTTCCACTGTGTATTAAATATCATATCTATGATTTGTTTATGCTATGCATGTTTGTTGGTTATTGTTGTGTATGGAATGCTAAGCATTATTTTATAGTTTAGCACAAATATTGATTATTTCATGTGCTTTTATGATGTTTCTTGAATTTAAAGAATGACAACATAAATTCAATTTTTCCCAAGAAATCAAATTTAGAAGTACCCAAGCAATTGGTACATGATAAATTGGTATCAGAGCAACACCAAGAAATAATTTTTTGGGTTTGCTAATCTAGGTATGTTACAAGTTGTATTAGAGTGATTTTTTTGTGTTTTGATACTGGGTATGTTACAAATTGGTATTGTAGTTGCAGTCTACAACACTGAGCCTTCAAGAGCGTGCTACATGACATAAGTTGTTTCGATGAGTATTTTATTTTGAATGAAATTATTTTCTATGGGATAATGTTAGAAGAGAGAAGATTGCGGTTTAACACTATTTTTATAGCCAAGGAAACCATGATCAATTGATTCTCCATGGCCCTGGATTTCCAACAAGCCATGATTTGCTTGATTTGGGCATTGGGATCATAAGTTATGACTCCCAAAATTATAGTGCATAACAACCGTTGATCTAGCCTCCACGTGGATTCTTAGCCATAGATTTGAGATTTGAATTATTCTTTTATACCACATGCATTAGGGAGGGTTTGCACAACTAGTTTATAAGAAAAAAATGAACTCCTTTTCACTTGTGCATAAAGCACAAAGAGCCATGGAACTCTGCGAAGCTTGTGCGTGATGTAATTTTTGGCTGCCACCTCAACACCCCATCCTTACACCCAGTCAGTGCCCAATAATATATCATACATGCTAGTTTTCACTGTGTGATAGGTCGTATTGTCACAACATATCATCAAAATAGTGGTACAGAGGTTATGAACCCATGCAAAAATTCATCGAACCGGACCAAAAATCACTTGGGAAGAAGGGAGTGTGGAGGTGTTCTTAGCAGGACTAGATTGGAGTCGAATGGCAGGGAGTTGGATCGAAGATTGCATAGGGTGACCGATGGTCGGTGGGCCGGTGGATCGAAGTGGATTTGAATGGAGGGAAGTTGGATGGAAGATTTCACATGGTGACCAACGAACGATGGGCTAGTGGAATAAACCAGAGTAGAATGGCAGGGATTTGGATGGAAGGATTGTGCGAGTTTACCAGTAGCTGAGTCGTATGGTGTCCCATTGGACTTGACCAAATTGAATGGTGGGGAGTTGGATGGAAGGATTGCACAATGTGACTGGTGACCTGGTAGTCTGGTGTCCCAGTGGCCGAAGCCCATTCATTGGACCAGAATGGGAGCATACAGAAATGAGAGAAGGGGAAGCATTCTCTCTGGCGACGTAAGCCTATCAACCAGACCAAGACTAGAGGTGTAGAAAAGTGAGGAGAGGGGGGAGAACTACTTGGTGACCTATGGAATGTTGAAAAAATACATTTCATCACCACATCCATTTGATGTTAGCACCACAACATCAACCATGCCAGTAGATAGCTTGTTTTGCTAAAAAAATCTAAGTTTGGATTTTTTTTTAAAGGAAAAAGTTGCAGATTCCAAATTATTGTAGAATATTACTGGAGTGATAGATAGAGAATTTGAAGGTCGTTGTGAGTTCAAAATTATGATTATTATGAGTTCCCGATAGAATTTTTTTCTTGGTTCCTAATGGATTTTCTTCTGAAGTAGATAGAAGTTGGGTTTCTAGTAAAATTGCACCAGTGGAGAAAGTGTATAAATGGGGTGAAAGTGGCTTTTATCAAGAATCCATACCTTTCATCTCAAAGATTAGATTGGGGCATAAGAATAGTCATTGGAAGTCTAATGTAGAAGAGAACAACCTAGAATTATCATATTTTCAAGAATCATGATATAAATTCTTCATGAATTGAGTAGAAAGAGGACTTGTAGCATTAATTGAATTTTTTTTATAATATGTGTAATTCTAACAAAAATGGTTGCTTGCACATTTTACAGAATTAGAGGTATAAGCAGATTAATTCAAGTCCATGATTTCATATCAGAGTCATAGAGGATGCTCAAAGAGCCTATAGTCATGGGAGAGAATCCATAGGTCAAAATATCAGTGTTGGTAATGCAGAGATAAAATCTAATGGACATAGGAGTAGAGTGGAACCAACAAAATTAGTAGAGACTATGTAAAGTATGAGAATGGAAGTGCAGAGTTACAGAGTAGACAATGAGAAGATGATGAGATAAAATAATCAAATAAATTCTCAAATGATGCAAAGCCTAAATCAGTTGCAGAGGAAAGCAAATAATGGATCAGGCTCAAGACACTAGGAAGAAGGTAGAGATCATGAAAGAAGAGATAAATACAAAAGACACAGTCATTCAATAATTTCTAGTAGAAGTCATAGACATCACTCACCTCCTTACTCAATAAGGAGGTTTTATGCATTTTAATATTCAAGAAGAAATCCAAAAGTGTCTCCTATTAGACATCAAAGAAAAAGATATGAGTTGGACATTTTTCAAGGAGAGCTTAGGTAGATTAAGCCACTATCCTTTAAAGGTGAAAGAGAAAGGGAAGATGGTGCTGAAGCCTGGTTTCTTGGAATTAAGAAATATTTTCACTTGCACAACTACTCATATAATCTAGAAGCTATAATTTCCACATACCATTTACATGGAAAATATGTTATGTGGTGGGATTAGCTAAATCCATTTAAGAACATTAATGAGAGTAGTATCACTTGGAAACAATTCAAGAAATATTTTCAGAAGGAGTATCTTTCAGAGCACTACTATGACAAGACGATGCAAGAGTTATTTTAACTTAGGTTGGGGAGCATGACCATGGGATAATATGAAAATAAGTTCTTGGGATTGTTGAAGTATGTGGGGTTTATCAAGGATGAAAAGGTGAAGATACAAAGGTTTTTGAGTGGACTACCATATTTTTATAAAGATAATATTCAATATGATGAGCCCTAAAATTTGAAAAAAACCATTAGAAAGGACAAATGCTTGTATGAGAAAGGAAAGGGAAGATAATATTTACAAAAGTCTTGGAAGGACAAGAAGAAAGAGAAATAAGATCAAAGAAGGAAGGGATTCAAACCTCCTTTCAATAGAAGCATTCCTAATGCAAATCAACAAAATCAATTTGCTAAGAATGAATCCAAGAGGGAGGAATTCTTGGGAAAAAGGGGAAGATCACCAATAAAATGTTGGGGATGCAAAAAATATCACATGTACAAGTATTTTCTTCATAGAGAAGACAAAATGAGAACCTTGCAAACAATCCAAGAGGCTACAATAGTAAAAGACATGGGAAAAAATATTCCAAGAATATATGCAGCTTTGGAAGACCGACAAGTAGAACACCAATCCCATATGATTGAGGTGGAAGGTAAGATCATTAACTATCCTATTTCTATTTTAGATTAAGGAGAAATCCATAATCACATTGATCCTAAAGTAGTGGAGAGATTTCATTTGAATAAGAGTGATATTGAAAAATAAAGTTTGGTTCATCTAGCCACTAGAACCAAAAGAAGAATGAATGAGACTGTTAGAGGTTGTCCAATAAATAGAAATGGAGTAAGTACTAATGCTGAATTGAATATCATACCATAAATATATTATGATATCCTACTTGGAACGTATTGGTTGGACATACATCATGCTATCCTAGATTTCCATAACAAGACATTTACTTGTCTTTATGAAGAAGGAAAACAAAGCAACACTGTGAAAGGAATTCCAAGACCCATTTATATTAGGGATATTTCAGTCTTACAGCGGAAGAGATGTTTCAAGAAAGGATGTCAATTGTATGCATCTCATGTGGAGGAGCCAAAAAATATCAAAGGGCCAAGTCTCGAATATTTTCAGTATAGAAAGAGTTTGAATATATATTCCAAGAAATAATAGGAATACCACCAAAGAGGGATAAATATTTCTCTATTAATTTAGTACCAAGATATTCCCCAGGGTGAAAAAATCCTTGTATAATGAGTACATCAAAATTAAAAGAATAACAAATGTAGCTATAAGAATTTTTGAAGAAAGGGTAGATACGCCCAAGTGTTTCACTTTGAAGAGCACTAATACTCTTTATTAAAAGTAAGGATGGAACATTGAGGCTATGTATTGACTTTAGACAACTGAATAAAGCCACTATGAAGAACACATACCCTCTACTGATAATTAATGACCTCTTTGATCAACTAAAAAGAGAAAATATATTTTCAAAGATAGAATTGAGATCAGGATACCACCATGCAAGAATCAAGGAAGAGGAAATCAATAAGACAACCTTTAGATCCAGGTATGGACATTATGAATTTGTAGTGGTTCCATTTGGACTGGCCAATGCACCATCTATATTTATGTGCTTGATGAATGCCATATTTAAAAATTATCTGAATAAGTTTGTCATTGTATCCTTGGATGATATACTTATCTATTATAAATCAGAAGAAGAACACGAGCATCACTTGAGGTTGGTACTGCAAGTACTAAGGGAACAACAACTTTATGCCAAGCTTAGCAAGTTCTCTTTTTATGAGGAACATGTACATTATTTGGGGAACATTATTTCAGAAGAAGGTATAACAGTAGATCTAGATAAGATTGAAACCATTAGAGGATGGCCAACACCATGAATTTTTTAGAAGTCATATCTTTCATGGGATTAACTGGATATTCTAGGAGATTTATAGCAGGGTTCTCTAAGATTTATCATCCCATAAATTCTTTACAAAAGAAGGGAATTAAGTTTGAATGGACAATAGAGTGTGAAGAAAATTTTAATTTGTTGAAGGGATTACTCACTAGTGAACCTATTTTGAATATTGTTGACCCAAATGAGAATTGTGTGGTATGTACAGATGCATACAAAGAAATACTTTGTGGAGTCCTCACTCAAAATGGACATGTTATGAGTCCAAAAAGATTAAATAACATGAGAGGAATTATGCCACACATGATTTGGAGCTTGATACCATAATTCATGCATGTAATATGTGGAGGCATTATCTCATGAGGAAGAAATTCGAGTTAAGGATAGACCATAGAGGTATGAAACATTTTTTTGAGAAACCAACTTTAAATGAGAGGTAGACAATATGGCTTGAACTTTTAAGTGAGTATGACTTTGAAATAAAACATATCAAAAGAAAAGAAAATAAATTTGCTAATGCACTCAACAGAAGAGTACATCTCATGCATGATACAAACATTAGTATACATTAGTCATATTTAAAGAGCATAATTTTAGATGTTGTTATTTACAAACCAACATTACCTACAAGTAAATGAAAGTTTACAACACAAAAATGTACAGTATAAATTTAAAGGATATGAGATGGAGGAAGATGGAGTATTTATGCATAAGAACAAAATTTATGTTCTTTGTTCCGAAGAACTTAGGAATTTGGTATTGAAATAAATGCATAATGTTCCATATGCCAGACATCTTGGTTACTAGAAAACAATTGCAACAATAATAAGCCAATACTTTTGGCCAGGATTGAAGAAGGATGTTGTTGATTACATTGCCAGATGTATGGAATGTCAGAGAGTGAAAGTTGAACATAGAAACCCAACAATTTTTTTACAACCATTGCCAATTACAAAGAAGAAATGGGTGTTGGATTATTCACTAATATTGAGAGGGGGGTGAATCAATATTAGACACTTTATACCACTTTTAATAATAATGTGAAAACATTTAAGATATCAACAATTTATCACTTATGATTTCATTCAAGATACCATAAACATATAACCACAAATACACAATACACAATAATTTTACATGGAAACCCAAATGGGAGAAAACCATATAATGATTTCTTATATATCAGAAGATTGCATTCATAGGAAGCACCAACTTCCAAAATTCTCCAGCACCAACTGAAGAAGGCACCAACACCCTGTTTATAAGATACAACCTAAAGGAAGCTACAACTCCCTAGATTCTCCAACTTTAACTTGAAGGAGGATCCAACCCCCTAGTTTACATGATCTAACCTGAAGGAAGATACAAATCCCTTTCCTTGCCCCTTCCTTCCTCCCTTGAATATAAATAAGAGAGTCAACTTGTCACTGTTGTTGTCACTGATACTGATATATCATCATCATAAAAACTGATACAACACCATAAAATTCATGCCAACATATCCAAGAATATCCTCCAAATCATGTGCTAAAAATCACCATGATATGCATCAAACCATGTGCCAAGACATCCAGGATGTGCCTCAAAGAATATATCATGCCTCAAAGAATATACCCAAAATGTGCCTCAAACATGTGCCAAAATATCCAAGTTGTACCTCAACCATGTTCCAATACCTCCAAGATATGACTCAAACATATGCCATAACCTCCAAGATATAAGCCTAAAAATATATAGAACAACATACATTTCAACATGTGAACACCTTGGTGCATGAGATATCAGATATTCATACCTTCCTCAACTTCAACATCAAGAAGAATACCTTCTTAAAAATTTTCCTCAGCCTCGTGGGACTGGACTGAGCTACAAGTGGGACCTCACATGACGATATCAGGACAACCAGTGATGGCCTCGTGGGACACCCTATGCTTGACCCATGAGGATATGCTCAATAAGGGTTTTTTGAAAACCCTTCTCCAATCTATGGCTCCGAGCATTCCCTCCTTTGCACAACTCTGCTACTTCACTTTTTCTAAGAAATCACATTCTTGCTTGGTGAATAAATGAGAGGTTCTTGATGTGTATTTATACCCTTCCAAGTAACTTCTTTACTTGATATTTGAGTTTATCTGTAAGGGCCATAGAGTAATATGCAATATTTTCGGTCACCCCCACGTGGGATTCCTCCATGGATGCCATTAAAGAAAAATACTATCCTGTTGGAAGATATGAGGACCAGTACACAAGATGGACCATGTTGCATCAAGAAAGGGACTAGATAGTACCATATTTCACCAATATTTTCCATACCCTATGCACCAAATTGGGTATCAAAGATTCTGAACGACATTTGGTGCTCAAATACCATGACTATCTGCATGGATACATTCAGACATAAATGGAGTTTCTAGACATCACATCATTAGGTGCGACTTATAGATATGCTATCAAGATCGAGAAAAAATTTAAGCAGAAGAGGTGAAAGTTTGGATATGCAAACTCCTCATAACCGAAGTAGGGAAAAGGCAGCCCCACACACAAAACAAGGGACAAAGAAAATATGGTTTCTCTCAGAAAAACCATTCCAAGCCACAACCCAAGAAGGGTAATGATAAGACAAAGAAGGACACATGAAAATGGTGTGAATACCATAAAATCCCTTGGCACAACACCGAAGAATGTCGCTCCAAGTAGTCACTAGTGGCTGAGATGAAAGCTTCCGAGTTAGAGGCAGATTCTGACTCCAAATTAAATCCAGAAAATGGGAAGGGGATCATTGATGTTGAACCTATTGCCACTATCACTACCACCAAATTCCAACCAAGTGAACCAGAAGAACCATAGGAAGGGGAATGCCTATTTCACTCACAGATGTGGGTAAAGGGAACTCTGTTTCATTTCATTATCGATAGTGACAATCAAAAGAGCCTAATTTCAACATAGGTCATCAAGTGGTTGGACCTGCCAATAACACCACAAATGCATCTCTACATCATCTGTTGGCTTCACCAAGGATGAGATCTTCACGTCAACCAACAGTGCCATATGCCCTACAACATCAAGCCCTTCAAAGACGAGGTATTGTGTGATATTTCTCCCCTTGAATTTTGTGATGTTCTTTTAGGTCAACCATATTTTTGGAAGAGACATGTTGTGTATGAATCTAGACCCCACAATGTTATTATTAATTTGGGTAGACAATTGTACATGATACCAGAGGTAGCGTTGCCTATCGCTATTTATTTAATCTTTTCTAAGCAATGCAGTAAGCTCATTTCACAGACTGGGAAGTTCATCTTCTTTGTGATCCGTTCTCATAGTAAGAAGAAGGTCATCGCCACATCTGTGACCTTCACACATAGACTCTCTTTGTAGCAGAAGAAAGTGGACGGGATCGTGGAAGAGTACAGAGACATCTTTGCCTCACCCACCAGGTATCGACGCACTTCCAAGTTGTTGGCCCTTGACCAAGTTTTGAGGAATACTTGTTCATATTTGACTGTTTTTGGTACTCTGACATCCAGTTGGAGAAGGAGCGCATGGCGAAGAGGAGATCACGTGATCTCCGCCCCTTCTTAGGGATTTTCGTAATTTTGGGGATTTTTGGGAATATTGTAATGGGAAAGGGATATCACCCTTATTTAGGCCTTTTATATGTATAAATAGAAGGGTAGGCAATGCAAGAAAAGAGATGCATGTGTAAACTATGTGATGTAAAGTGAATGGCTTAGTGCATAAGTAGATCTATGTGATCAGACGTCTGTGTGACTGTAAGAGCTCTATGCCCACTGTAAGTATTGTAAGTGTTGAGTGCACGGGTTAGGGAAGGAATTAGTGCTTGGATCTACCTGGGGAAAGAGGATCTAGCGAGCTACACAGATCTCTTTTCCTAGGTGGGGTAGGATCTTGAAGGCTTTGTGTTGTAACTTGGTTTACATAAGATAATAATAGAAGAAGAATTTTTGGACGTAGCCCCAGGGTGGGGCTGAACCACGGTAACTCTGTGTATTGTGCTGATGTGTTTGTCTCTCTCTTGCTAAGTGCTTTGATATGTTTAGATAGATCTATTGATTCTTTGTTTTTATGAGATATGAATGCATGCTAGATATGATATATAAGATGCTAAGTGCTTAATCTATTAGGTATAACCTATTTATCATTGCTATTTACTGCGATGCTTTGTGCTTTTTGCGAAGTGTATTAATTAATGTATGTTAAGGAACAACTGATCCTAAGTGCGTTGTAAGCAACCTAATCACAGATCTATGTCCCAGCTAAGGTTGCAGACACCCGAGTCTTGCAACCACCCCTGCCTCTACCTCGGGTGAGACTGCATATGCTTTGCAGGTGTTGCAGAAATCGCCAGTATCTAGGGTTTTTTTGGTGCGCTCTTGAGCATTGAACCCTGGGTTTGCCCCTATGCCAACAAATGGTTTCGTTGCCAAGAACCTGAAACTGTGATTGCTGGGAACTAAAGAAGAATAAGCTTTGTGCAAAATAAGCTCTGTGCGTAGATCTATTTCCCTAGTGCGTAGTGTTTTGTTTGACCTGTGAAGCTTTGTGCCAAGAAAGAGAGGTCAGATATGAAGAAAAGAGGTCAGATCCAAAGAAAAGAGGTCAGATTTGAAGAAAATAAATCAGATCTGTGAAGAAAAGAGGTCATATCTGCAAGAAAAAGGTAAGATCTGTAAGCTTTTTGCTTTGATAAAGGTAAGAATAGTTAAAAGTCTTAGATCTGGAAGCTTTATGCTCTATAGAAGTAAGATAAGTGGAAATTTTTGTTTCTAAAGCATGGATTTAGGTATGCTTGATAAATTTTGTCCTATTTTGAAAACTAGGGTATTGTTAGATGAAAGAAAGTTTGATATGAATAATGATAGATATGTTATACCTATGCATAGAAAAAATGTTTGGACTAACAGATGGATGCAATATCCTCGAAAGAATTTGCTGCAGGATAGCTACCATGATCTTGGTGCGTAGTATAGAAAAAGTTGCGGATCATTTAAAAGAAAAAGAGGATTGGCCCTATGTTATAGTTGCAGAAAACCAGGACATCTAGCTAAGGAGTGCCCTGGTGGAAGAACAAATTGTCTCTGTTGTAAGGCTATGGACCATGAAGTACTAGATTTCCCTAGAATGATTTATAGAATTGAAAAGATGAATATACAATAAGAAAAACCTAGAGGAGATCAAGAGACTCAGATTATAGAGGAACCCCAGAAAGAATCAGAGATTATGTCACTCAAAATGAAAGACACCTTGAATGATCACAGAGACATCAGCTTATTAGAGATCCTCAAGAATAAAGAACAAGTCGAAGTTAGAATAGGGGACTTCGACATTGACTGTACTCTGGATGAGGAAACATCGATAAACATCATGACTGAAAGCACTTGCGAAACCCTAGGAAGACCTACTCTAGTTCCTTCACTAGGAGGAGTAAGATTGTTTAAAGGAAAATTGGTAACCTTATGTGGACAGATTACCCAGATAGCCATGACTACCCATGGCACCTCAACAGAAGAAGATTTTGAGATTGTTAAGTTCATGGAAAGAAGTGCTATGTTTCCAATTTTGTTAGGAAAAACATGGATTGCGAAAGATCAGAGTCGAAAGCAAGAAGAGGCAGACTTAGAACAAAAGAAGCAAGAGTTAAAGGCTTTCGTTGAAAGAAGAATAACACACTTAATCGAAGAATGGGAGGATAACGTGAAGCAATTTAGGTATTAAGACTTGAATGTTAGAGTTGAACGAGTACAAGAACAAGAAAGTAGGGCACCTACCCTAGAGACAATGAAGGAAGAAACATTGATCCTGAACCCTACCCCACAACATGAAGTTACCATTCCTAAAGAAGAAAAGAATCATAATGGAAAAAGGTTGAATGAGACGAAGCTCACTGGCAAGAAGTCAAGGAAACTCATGAAGAAGAAAGTGAAGTTGGAAAAATTACAGAATGTGCCAGAAGGAACGTTGCAGAAGGAAAACATACAGAAATTGAACTTCGCCAGGATATCAGAACAATGACACCTGGTACTCAGCCGTGGCAAAGCAATGTAGTCGTTGACCGATATACCCATTTGAATTTTGCCCCGAATGGGAATAAAAGCATTAAAATACCACCACCAAACCATTGGACCTCACCTTAACTTATAGATCAACGGTCATGGAAGCTTCACATCCATTGCAAGCATTCTGTTGCAGAGCTACTTACTTATTTCATCGCGCCATGCCCGGAAGATAGTTTTTCCAATTGAGAACTTGAGCTTACAGAATACCCACGTTGTGAAACAGTGATTACTCCAGCCTTATTCTCTATCTGATTACGGTACCGAAAGTCCATTGACAACCCGAGATAGTGAACCCGAGCTTACATGTCTGACGAGCTTAGTGCAATAGAAGAATCGGTGAGAGAAGTACTTGCTAGCTTAAGGAAAAAAAGAGTCATGTCAGAAACAGGAATGTCCACCGGAGTTGAAGCCTCGTCATCAAGAGGTGTGGCAACCTCCCCATCGATTTCTCAATATGGAACATCTCAAGAGGGTGTAGAGTCAAGAAATAAACATAGAGACGATGCAGCCAATGCAAAGTTAGTACCAACCATCCTACCAGCTTACATTCCCCCTATAAGTGGTGAGATTAATAGGGACAGTGTCTCTAGAGACTTTGAATACACCCTAGTCACTGCATATCTATCGAAAGGAGTTCACACCTACCGCACAAATCAAGACAAGGTTACAACGTTGAAATTTTGCGACTTCAACCTGGGAGACCATAAAGCATACATCATGCTCGCACCATCTAAGTACTTAATGAGGACTAAGGGATGGAATTCGAAGATCATCCCTTAGCAATGGAAGATGAACCTTACGCAGTCTACTTTTCTCAACATTATGAAAATACCACATTTTGGCACACATCAGGAGGTGACTACTTGTGTGAAATTGCTGCTAGCAAGTTACCATGGAGGATACCTGTGGTTAAAAAATCGCATAACTATTGATCCGACGCTGATCAACATGATTACCAGGCTTAGCATGCAGGGCCCTAATCCCCATGAGTACTACTCTAAAAAGACCACATACCACGCTCTTTCACAAAATATTAAAGAGGCTGATGGAAATGTTGAAAAAGGTGCATGGGGTTACAGGGTATCCTCTATCGAGAGTGGCACAGTGCACCTCGCATGTCAGCTGATAGCAGTGAATTTGGTATGTAAGAATATACCTACACAAGTATCAGGATTTGTAGTGGACCTTGCAAGAAAATGCGTAGAGGGACTACAAATGAATTAAGAAAAATACTTGGCCAATCAACTAGAAATTGATTGTAGAGAAGCCCAGGACCAGGGGCATGAATTCCACTTTAGCAGGTTGCTAATATTGATCACCTTTGTTGCATGGGAGCTATCGAAAGGTGCAAACTTCCTAGACCTCAACTCATTCGAACCATTAGCTACGAAGTTCAGTACCTTATGGTACTCGATGAACATGAGCAAGAAGTGGCAATCAAATGCCATTTTTCACAAATACTATAACCAACTGAAAAAAACCATAGCGGGTGAACCTTGCATAACCCCAAACACTTTACAAAGGTTCCAGCCTCTGATAAATTTCAGTGTGGACCTCCACTTTGTATACCTAACTCCACACGCTGATGAACACCAGGAACAACTTCAGTCCTATTATAAGCTGACCAAAGAAGACCCAGAATAAATCACCAAGGAATGGTCAGCGGACCTCCTTGTTCCAACAGATCCAATGAACATTTCAGACATTGACAACCCAAAAGCTGCATAGGACACACTTGGGCCCAGTAAGTTGAAGAAGACAAAGAAGACAAAGGAAATAAAGAAGCCTGAAGAGGTTCAGGATGTAGATAGCTACTCTATAAAGACAACTTCCATCACACCAGATCAAGAAGGTAACAATGAAGACCTAGAGGAATTCAAACAACAACCAGAGGACAAAGTCAAAGTTCCAAAGAAGAGAAAAGGGTCACCTTCGAAGTCTTCCTCTAAGAAGAAAGAAAAAGCGACCATGACCAAGATGAAGACCATGCTCACCCCCGATGACTTCAACTTACAGAAAAGCAGGAGGCCAAGCAACAGATGTTGTATGATATAATTGAAGTCAAGCTCCAAGGAGTGCAATGAGCACTTTAGTCTAACTGCACAGTGTCCACTGCACCCATGCTAGAAGGAAAAACAAAATCAGGAGTGGAATTAGTTCAACTTCGTAGGATTGATGACATAGTCTAAGTAAACCTTCGGAAAGCAAAAGAAGTAACAACACAGGCCACCTAGGCCCTAAATCAAGCATAGGAGGAAATCATAGAGAAACATCGAGCTACACAACAAGAGAAGGAGGCCATCCAAGAGAAATTTGATAAAGACAGAGAAAACATCCAAAAGGAGAAGGAGCAGCTTCTTGCAAAGTAAATTGGGATCGAAGAAGCTGTCAACAGAGGATTTCGCTCTGTGAACGGATTAGAACAAAAGAATGAAGATCCCTTAGATCGTCAAGTGATGAAGCTTGCTGAAGTTATTCAACAACTGAAACAAAGATTCGTGGACTTAGAGCTTCATATCATCCCAAGTACCCCACAAGAAGAGTGTGACTAACGAGAAATAACTGCCCATGGTACAATAGAAAGGATTAAAGAACTCACTAAAGAATGCAAACAACTAAGTAACAGAAGTGCATAGATACATGAGAACTTGACCGAGAACCCATAATTTCATAAACTGGAGTCGCAACTCTAGGAGGAGAAGCAACATGTAGATAGACTTTAGATCTAGTTGAATGCTCTATCAACCATAGAGAAAATGAAGTGATCCCATGAGAAATGCATCACACAACAACAGATCCACATGATCCAGAGCAAGGTCATGGAAGTGACACACCAACTTCAACCTTTGCAGGATAAGGCATGTCAACAATTTTTAGAGATTGAGAACCAAGGGATAGAGCTACAACAGGTTGTGATTACAACAGAGAAATGCCTAGAAGGACCAGTCATTAACGCACTCATCCAGGAGTTCTCTGAGAAGGAGGAAATTGCAAAGCAACAGGTTGAAGCGGCTCAAGCCAAACTCGAGGTGCTTAAAGAAGAATCGGCCAGAACTGAGTGACTCGGGACGAGTCACAGGTGAGTGTTGGGGGCCTGTTGGCCCTTGAACAAATTTTGAGGAATAATTGGTCATATTTGACCATTTTTGGTACTCTGACATCCAGTCAGAGAAGGAGTGCATGGCGAAGAGGATATCACGGGATCTCCGCCCCTTTTTAGGGATTTTTGGGTTTTGGGGAATTTTTGGGAATATTGTAATGGGAAAGGGATATCGGCCCTTATTTAGGTTTTTTGTATGTATAAATAAAAGGGTAGGAAATGTAAGAAAAGAGATGTGTGTGTCAGCTATGTGATGTAAATTGAATGGCTTAGTGCATAAGTAGATCTATGTGATCAAATGTATGTGTGATTGTAAGAGCTTTGTGCCTACTGCAAGTATTGTAAGTGTTGAGTGCATGGGTCAGGGAAGGACTTAGTGCTTGGATATACCCAGGGAAAGAGGATCTAGTGAGCTACGTAGATCTCTTGTCCTAGGCGGGGTAGGATCTTGAAGTCTTTGTGTTGTAACTTGGTTTATAGAAGATAAAAATAGAAGAAGACTTTGTGGACATAGCCCTAGGGTGGGGGTGAACCATGGTAACTCTTTGTATTGTGATGATGTGTTTGTCTCTCTCTTGATAAGTGCTTTGATATGTTTAGATAGATCTATTTATGATTTGTGCTTATGAGATATGAATGCATGCTAGATATGATATATAAGATTCTAAGTGCTTAATCTATTAGGTATAACCTGTTTATCATTGTTAAGTGATAGATATGAGTAATTACTATGGTGCTCTGTGCTTTCTATGAAGTGTATTAATTATTGTATGTTAAGGAATAACTAATGCTAAGTGCATTTTAAGCAAGATAATCATAGATCTGTGTCCCAACTAAGGTTGCAGACACCTGAGTCTTGCAACCACCCCTGCCTCTACCTCAGGTGAGACTGCATATGCTTCGTAGGTGTTGCCAAAAGGGCTGGTAGCTAGGGTTTTGTTCATGCTCTCTTGAGCATTGAACCCCGGGTCTGCCCCTGTGCCAACACAAGTCAAGAATCCAATTTATCTAACCTCTAATGCCCCACTACCTAATGGACCAATATATCATCGCTCGCTGATGGAGAATTACAAAATCAAGCACCAGATCCAAGAGATACTTCAAAAGGGGCACATCCGACCTAGCTCCTCCCCTTACGGAAGCTCGATTGTGCTGGTGCAGAATAAAGATGGGAACCGACAACTCTGTATTGATTACAAAGAACTAAAAAAAATCATAGTCAAGAACCGATACCTAATTACCTGAATTGATGACCTTCTTGACCAAATCAAGGGGAGAAATTTCTTTAGAAATATTCACCGAAAGTCTGGCTACCACCAGGTTCCCATTGAACCAACTCATGTATGGAAGACAACTTTCAAATATAAAGAAGGTCTCTTCGAATGGCTGGTCATGCCCTTTGGCTTAAAACATGCACCACCAAATTTAATGAGGTTGATGGATGATGTATTGAGACCCTTCACCAACTCTTTTGTGGTGGTATATTTGGATGACATCCTCATCTTCAACAGAACTTGGGAGGAGCATATGCAACATATTCAACAGAACTTGGGCACTCTGTGGAAACACAAGCTATATGCCAACTTGGAAAAATGCTCCTTTGGCATGAACAATGTCTAATACTTGGGCTACATTGTTGATGAGAATGGGGTACATGTGGATCCAAATAAGATCCAAGTCATTCGTGACTGGCCAACCCTGACCACACTAACCGAGCTTCGGACATTTTTGGGACTTTCCAACTTCTACCGAAGGTTCATGTTGGGATTCTCCCATATTACATGGGCCCTCAACCAAGTAACCAAGGGCGGTGACAAGGAAAAGTTTGCATGGGGGCAGGCACAACAATGAGCATTTGAGGATATGACGCATCGCTTGTGCTCAGGTCCAATAATATCCTTACCTAATCTGCAACAACCATTCGAGATTGAGACCGATGCCTCTGACTATGCAATCGGTGAAATTCTCACCCATCATGGGAATCCAATAGCATACCATAGTGAGACACTCTTAGATACTGTTCAGAAATACCCCACCTATTAAAAATAAATGTATTCCATTGTGCAAGATTCCCGTCAGTGGAAAAATTACAATATGGACAAGGAGACAATTATCCACATTGATCACAAGCCTCTACAGTTCATACATACATAGGGGAAGTTACAGAACGACCACCATCAAAAGTGGTCCACATATCTACAACAATTCAATATCAACATCAAGTATAAAATAGGGAGCACAAATCGTGTCGTTGACTACCTCATTCACCCTCCTGTTTCTGCACTCACCACAATACTCCATTACTACAGGCATGAGGCATCTAATTGGCTCCAAATTTATCAACGTGAACCATACTTCGCTAGCACCTATTAACTCTTAGGTGCAGTAGTGAATGATACTAATTTTCACATCCAGGATGGACTGTTATGCCATATGGGCCACCTCTATGTTCCCACAAGCGAGCGTGCAAAGATGATTTGGGAGGCTCACTATAGTTGGATGGTAGGACATTTTGGCATGGAGAAAATGATGGTTTTTCTATAGAAACATTTTTATTGGCCAAATATTTGACAAGACGTCAACACGTATATCATATCTTGCACTGCCTATGCCATTTCCAAGCCAACCATCGAGAAGCAAGGATTATAAACCCATCTTCCTACTCCTGAGAGGCCTTTGGAATCCATCTCGATGGATTACATGTCTGGCCTTATGTCCACGAATAACGACAATGATTGTGTATTTGTGGTGGTGGATTGGTTTTCGAATATGGCCATTATCACAACCTACAAGAAGAAGATCACAAGCTCAATGTTGGACACCAATTTTCTCGTCAATGTTGGACACCAAGCTCACTAAATCCACTTATTTTCACCCCCAAATCGATGGCCAGACAAAGGTCGTCAATCAAATGATTATGCACATCCTGTGCATGTACAACTCTAATAATCTACGTACATGGGATGAGAGTCTTCCCTATGTTCAACACAACTACAACAAGGCTCTCCATAGCTCCACCGACCATAGCCCATTTAAGGTAGGGCTAGGATTCCAACCCTTGGGTCCCATTGATGTTTCACTAACTCTTGCAACCATAGAGGCATGAGCTTCCCATGTTCAGTCTGAGGCCAACAAAGCCACCAGATTCTTTGAGTGGATTCAACACATCTACCAACAAGTCCATGATATTTTGCAGAAATCCAATGTGAAGTACAAGTAACTCCATGATCAACACCAGGTACCGCACCAATTTTAGGTGGGAGACAAGGTTTGGTTACATTTGTAGAAAGAGATCCTTACTGGGCCCTATCAGAAGCTCTGCCCACTTTGATATGGGCCTTACACTATCACCAAGGATGTGGGTAGCAATTCTTTTGATCTCAACACTCCACCCTTCCTTGGCTTACACCCAATATTCAATGTGAACTTCCTTCGGCCATATTTTCCACCATTATTGGACACCTCAGAGATCACAGAACAGTTGAAACCAACAGAGCTCAACCGTGGCTACATGGAATAGGAATCCAGTTATTAGATAGTGGACACATAGGTCAAGGGCACTCACCAACAAAGGATCCAACTTTATCGGGTTTTCAAGGTAGGGAAACTCCTACACCAAGGAAAGTGGCTCACCCATGTCCAAATTCAGCAAAAGTTTCCTCACTTGATGGGGGAACTCAACGCAATGGATACCATTTCTTCCTAAGGGGGGAGGACTGATCCAAGTGGATATTGGTGGCCACCCACCTATTCCAACTAGCTACTCTTGTCACTTTTTAGTCCAACACATTCTTCTGTAATCCTTTGTAATTGTGGGTTTTACACTTCTGGGGTTATCTGAAGCCCTACACAGTTCCAGGTGGAGATTTGTTTCCACCCATCTAATCTAACTAACTTATTTTGGAATTTGTCATGTCAACACATCTTTCTGTACTTCCAGGGCCGTGTTGGGGCCCTAAACATTTGTTTTTGGTGTGCCACAATCAAACTGTAGATGAAGTCAGAGTTTGATGACATAATGTTTAGTTCTCTAAAATAAATTTCCAACGGGATATCACGCCCCTAAAACGAAGGTAGTATGAAAAATTTACGACCCTGGGAAGTTGAGGTACCAACTTACCCATAGGGGCCCACAAAAATTTTGGTGTTTCATCTCCTAGGGTTAGGTTTTTGGATGTCTAATGTTTTGGCATTCATGATAATGTTAAAAATGCCTCTAGAGCCTCATTGTAATCATTCTTCTCAGATGGATGCATGTATCAAGCCACATCTCTTCTCAGAGATAGGTACCACCATTCGAGCAAGTGTTTCCAGTTTTGCAGTTTTACAGCTTCAACTGATTTTATTTATTCAATATAAGTTATTATTCACTAGATATCTGATGTTGTTATTCCTATATCTACGTTATTATATTCAATCTATTATTCCTTTCATTCCACTCATAAATCCGGATCATTGGCCTCATTCTTCTCCTTCATTACTCTTTCTACTTTTTCTTGAACTTTGCTCTTTTCTTATAGAGAATTTGTATACTTTTTCTATGTTTCTATTTTTTCCTCTGTCAACTTGATCAATTCTCTCCATGCTTCTTCTACACGGAGCCTTATCTCATGAATAATACCTACCTTCTAGCTATGTTGTACATGTATAGACATCCATGACACCGGTATGTACAAGTGACTCAATGTTTTCATCTATTCTTGCAGTTCTAGCATCAGGAACTTGATTACGTCTATCTCAATTCCTAACACTTTGCGCCTGACTGCTAACTTGGACATGAATGGATTGACAGTCTGTGCTTCCTCAACTGGAATCGTGGATGGTCCTTCACCCAATCCTTTCTCTGGTGCTATCTTCATGGTCTGCAATAGCTATTGTACTATTATCAACTGGTCCTGCACCTTCTGGTGTTATTCTACTTGTTTCCTTGTTCCTTCCTCAATGTAATCCTTTGCGGCATCCTGTACTTGGTATATGATTCTATCCATTTCATCATCTATTAGATTATAGACAAGTGGTACTTTATGCACTTTCATCTTTTTACATGCAACTACTGCTGGACCCTCCCCCTTGTGTTTTCTTTTCTCCCCTACTTTTGGGCTTGTTGGCTGCATGCCTTCAACTGATGGTCTTGTCTTTGTTGTATTCCCTGCACCATTTGTTTTTCCATTTCTTTGTCCTTTTTCTAGTTCTTCCTTGTTCTTGTCTTTCTCTTCTTATTCATCTGTTTTTTCTATTTTCTCCCATATAAATTTCTAGTCATCTTCCTAGTCATTGGTGATCAAACATACGTCATCCGGTGTTAATTTGTAGCTGGTTGGAAGCCACTGGAGCACAGGGTACCTTTTGGATTGAATGTACATATGGTTCATCTTTGGTTTAAATCACATGATATCCTGGTAGGTATATAACATCTGGGCAATGATGCATGGAATTTGTGCTACTATGTACCTAATAGTGTCGAAGTAGACATATAATGTAACAGTATTGTCTATTTGTCTCCTCTTGTTTATTTTATTCCATAGGTTGGCATACCACACAAATACATTACCTTTAGTGGTTGTTCTCATACATTGGTAATCACCAATCTCTTTCCATCCAACCAGTGCAATCAAAATGAGAAGCTAGGCATAATGAAATTCCATGCCCTTTTCCTGGGCTTCTATGTAGTCTATTGAAAACTGGTTTACCAAAAATTTTGCCCAATTCATTTGGACCCCCTCTATGCATTTTTCTGTCGCTACAATCACTACGGTCGACACTTTGTCCTTGTGGAATTTCCTGAATAGTTTGCAAGATAATACATGTGTCACAAATTGCACCACATCGTCACTCATGTTTGTGACATCCAACCCCCTCTTCCCTCTGAAGGTGTTGAATTTATCCTTCATATATTCTGCTAGTGCTTTCTCCCCTGCCTTGTTTGTGAACATTGTTTCTGGATCCTCTCATACTTTCAAAAAGCCTGTGATCCACACAATTAATTGGGTATCAATCGATATCAGTGGATCATGCCACAATGTTCCTCCATGGATGCAACTTAGTATCATTTTGACACAAGCGTTTATTTCCATACTTCGGCCAAAATGTGAGATCTCCAACAGGTTCAATATCCCTAATATCTCAAGTCTTTTTTCCCAAGTCTGTGGTGCAATAAGGATTTATCTTGTCCTTGGTATAATTTTGATGCACAAATATTTCTCCTATGCCAGCTCATGAAAATTATATTCATCCATTATTTCATGGTCTGCAAACTTTAGCGAAACAATCTTTCTTAGCATGTCCCCTTTAACAATTACACCAAATGGTATTTTTTGTGTGACTAGTGGGTATTTACCATCTGTGAGTACTTCAACTTGTGGTACGATGTATTTTTGTGGTGGTGTATAGTCCTTGTGAAAACTTGAATTCAAGGCGAAAGCACCTGGTGTTTCCTCGAACACTGATGCAACTGGTGGTCTTTTTGGTTGCTTGCGTGTTGTTGTTGTTGGTGCTCCAACTTTTGGTGGTGCCATTGTTCTCTGCATCTGGGTTCAATGGCTATTCTGTGTTGGTTCTTGTTCGGTTGTGGTTTAGCTCTGGTTCACTCTATATGTTCACAACTCTAATGAAATGAAATTAACCTTTACCATTGGGCCCTTAGGCACTTTTATCACCCTTCAAAAACTGTATAATTACTTTCACACCCAATGAAAGTGTCAAATCCAATCATAATATTCCATTAATACTTTCCTTACTATGGAATTAAGGCCAAATCCTCCATCAATTCTATCCTTTTATCTTATAGTCTGTCTTGATCCTCGATGATGCCTTATATTTATGAATACACATCTCCAACACGCTTCATCATTTATGGAATTTTAACTGTCATTTCCATCATTTAATTCCCTTAACGGTCCTATCCCACACTTGAATTTTTCACACACTTAATTGAATTTGCATTGCTTATGTTATATGTGTGATATACCCTTTTTTTGTGTGATACTTCTTCCTGTATACCTTTGTATTTCTTCTTGTTTTCTGACTTTTTATCTGTTTTCTTCCCTTTTTCAACTTTTTGTTTGTTTTCTTCCCTTTTCTACTTTTCATTTGTTTTCTTCCCTTTTCTATTTTTTGTTTGTTTTTTTGTATTTTACCTCC
>JASDQU010436321.1:131896-146568 GCA_032191745.1 Picea mariana | reverse complement strand
AACTCATATTAATGCACAGACGGTCGACCATCTCTATAGAGTTTCAACCAACTTCCATTCACCATTCCTCCTAGTGTTTCTCCACTCAAGGTTTCCAACTGCGCAACACCTACCTCTGTCACATGTTGAATCACATATGGTCCTAACCAATGCATTTGAAATTTCCCTAGATGTTGCATGAAATTATTATCGTATAGTAATACTAAGTCCCCCACTTTAAACTTTTTATGTTTAATATGTCTATCATTCCATGCCTTTTCCGTTTCCTTCTAAACTTGCTGGTGGAAGCCTGCGACAAACCAATCTTCCTCAAGCTATACAAACTATGATAATTTCTCCTCTACTGTGCTAGAGTCTGAAAGATCAATAATTGCTGCAACGTGCAGGATAGGTATAATAAATTCCATCGACATCCTTGCTTCTTGGACATAAACCAACCTAAAAGGTGTCTGTCCTATCAACTCCCAATAATCTCTCCCTACATTGCAGATATTTTTCAAGGCATTCTCCAAAAATTTATTAAAATCTTCTACTGTCCCATTAGCCTGAGGGTGATATAGTGTACTCTTCTTAAGATGAATTTGAAATTCCTCAGTTAATGATGCAAATTTCTTATTCAGGAAATGTGTTCCTTGATCACTGAGTAATATGTGCGAACATCCAAATTGTGTGACTATATTATCAAATAGAAACCATGCAAAAGTCTTCGCAGTGAAGTTATGACTAGTGCTTCTTCTTCCCATTAGGTCAAATACTTCATCACAATGATTATGTGCCTCGCTCTTGATCTCCTTGTTGATGGGTTGATTGGCCCCACAAAGTCTATTGCCCATTTATCAAATGATTGCAACATAACCTATGGGTACAAAGGAATTTCATCCCTCCTAGATGGATTTCCCACCCTTTGACATACATTGCATTCCTTACAGTATTCTTTAGCATCCTTATGAAGTGTGGGCCACTAGAACCCTTCTCACAACATATTTTGTGCAATCACTTTACCTGTGTAGTGTCCTCCTGCAATCTCTTCGTGCACTTCTGTGAGTATCATAGGCTTTTCATGCTCCAACACACATCTTTTCAATATTCCATTTTCACCTAACTTGTACAATTTCCCTGCAATGAGCTAATATTTTGTTGTTTTAACCACTAATTTTTTCTTCTACACAACTGTCATGTCTGACGGGGCCATTCCTGTACTTATAAAATGTACGATGTCTGTAAAGTAGTCATCCACCATTTTAACTACAAATAACTATGCATTCAATAAGATTTCATCTATATTCCCTGCATATTCTCCTGATAATATGCACGATAAGTGATTAGGTCTCGCATTCAACTTCCCTGGTGTGATACCCCACAACTTGAAACTTTGAAAAATATTATTATTTTTGTTTTTAGAATTTTATTTATTTTTCCAAAAGGAACTTTGGTCGATGGACCAAATATGAAATGTAAAACTTTATTATTTTATGAAAATAAAACACATATGGAAAAAATGGGCACACATTGAAGCAACTGTTAAAGAGGGAGTTAGGAATACAAAGGGGTTGGCCAAGTGGCATCAGACTGAGACAAGTTGTGGAGTAACTCAACTACAAAAAGACACATTCCAGATTTATAGGAGAATCTATGAACATGTGTAAAACTAAATCTGATGGGTGGTTAGTGAGTAGGAGGCTCAAGACAAGTGTCACAAGTCCTAGTAAAAACAAAAATAATTCATGTCAAGGGAATGGGACACCATTCTATGATGCGAAATGATAACTATGAAAGGCTACACATTGATTGTTGACTTGACACATAAATTATATTTTACACACAACAAGTTGGTACTTATAATTCTACAAGAGTCCACGTAGGCATCCCATTGGATTCTGAACTTAGCTCGGGGGTGACAATGGTTGAAAAATACTCTAGTGTATGGTTGGGAGGAACATATTCTTCAATGTGTGTTTTCCCCAAGTTCCAGGTTTTACTTTTTTATTATGCATATGACAATCTGCATATTACTGTGTATTACTGTGTTCAAGATTAATGGTTATGAAATATTTAAAAGTGTAAATAAGTCGCAATAATATTAGATCTATGTGCTATCATGAGAAAATAAATTCATACAATAGGTTCATACATAAAGTTTATTAGAAGAAAAACAACAATTTTTTTGTAGATAGATCTACGAATAGAAGGGTATTACCGGTTATAATCAATTAAAAATCAAGAGCAAGTCTAGCTATTAAACTAGAAATGTATCCAAATAAGGAATATGTACTAAGGAATAGAGTTCAAACAAAGTTAGAGAACTGTAAAAATGTAGACAACAATCTTGAAACCATGGGACTTTAAAATTATATATATATATATATATATATATATTCAGTCTACTATATCGATAGATTATACAAACAGTTCGGCCACATATTGTGATATCATGCTTGAAACATAATTAGTGATGGAACCCGAATACCTTCTCCAAGCGAGGGTATTCTTGGAATCCATGGTACCAACCTCCTCAACACCTACATAATGGTAATTAAGTATGTTAGGAAGCTATACGAGTCAAGTAAAATAAATAGAATTCAAATACATACACAAATGAAAACGAACTTTCCATGGAAGTTTAGGGTGCTTCTTGTATCTCCTTCCGTTGCCAATGAACAACATATAAATGTTGAGGGCCGATTGGAAAAATGTTAGGTACCCCTCGCAATAACGAACATGGCCCATCATTAGTTAAATAACCAAGTAAATTATTTTAACAAAGATTCAATTCATTGTGCACATACATAAAATAATCTAAGGAACATTGCTATACTCTGTGTGAATTACCGCACATATTCAATAGTTTCAAATAATAGTCCTGACTGTGATTAGGAAAAATAAAGTAAAAAATTTGGGATGCTTTGACCATAGGATGGAAACCAGAGAAGTAAACATGAAATATATAAACCCTATGTAACATTAAATTCCTTTAAGGAAAACTCGGATCATAGAGATCATAAAATTCTGGGTTCGGTCGATAAACCTCGAAAGCCAAGTAAAAACACCAGAATCAAGACACACCAGGACCTGAAATGCATTTTATAGTCACGGTATTAAAACTCTCTCTCTCTCTCTCTCTCTCTCTATATATATATATATATATATATATATATATATATTATAACATGATAAATTCTTCCAAGGCAAACCATATCGAGACGTATTAACCAAATCGACGGAATAACATATGAACGAATATTGTAAATTAATATATTTAATTTGTACGTAATAACTTTACAAGGATTATAAGTTGAAAGCCTAAGCTCCTAGTTACGCAGGAAGATGGGACGAATAAAAAGGAAATTCCATAAACATCTTACCATTACAGATGCCACCTTTGTAATCAATGAAAACCAACCATTCACAAGTCAGAAAAGTTGTGATTACCCGACTCTTGCAAATAATATTTACCGTGAATGAAAATGGGCTCTAGGCAGTTAGATATTCACCACTATAGCTCATGAACTCTCAAAAGGCACAGGAGGGATTATTTTAAGTGATTAAACTCTCGAAAGCCTCTCAGGATGAACGCGGAGCTGAAAAATGAAAAATTAAAAATGAGCCAAGTTCAGGAGAGGTTAGAATGGTTTAAGGATCCAACAAGAAACCCTAACACTTGTGATCATAATCACATGACATGTAAGGTTCCTTAGGATAGATATCGTTGAAATCTCCTCAATATGGTAAACCATACAGGTGGCGCATGAAGAAAAATATGCTAAGGTTTTAAATAAGAAACTATACCATAAAATGAGATTAGATCCCTCGTAAAAATCCATTATAAATCATCTATAATTAAGAGTTTTCCTTTGTATGCTACGTAATATACATCGAGATGACACGAATACAATAGATACAATGAAAAACATATTATGAATGTTTACCTTAGCATGGATACAAAATACAAAAATGCATGTCGAGTACATTGAGTCGTATATGGTAAGATACAATTAGAGTGTTGTATTAACAATCCTTAAACAATGTTAAAAGTGTCAAATGGATAATGTATAACCCAGGGGTGATTTAACCATTAAACAATCCCTCATGCGACCCCTTATACATGGCATTTTGTCATGTTCACTATAATGACAAATTTATAAATAACGAGTATATTATAAAACATAGTCCTTGCTAGTAAAAACAATTATATATATGTTTATCAAGCACCTATAGCAAATAGTCTTAGTAGAATAAGACTTAAGTTAACATTTATAAATGCTATGTATAGTGAAGGACCGAGTCATTAAGTGTTAAGTCTTTATTTCAATTATTTTATGGTATAATTTACTACAAGTAAGTTATAAGAAGTTGGAAGGAATGATCTTTGTAATATTTAGCCTCTATTGATTCTCGTTCATAGAAAAACGATGAAAGAATAATGAGACTATAGTAAGACAATTTGATTTATGTCAAATGTAAATAAGGAAACGATTAAGGGTAATAATAAAATAAATTAATAGACATATATGAGACAATTATGATGACAATAAATGATTAGATTATTATTCTTTATATATAAATATATATACTTTTTATTATTTTGAATGGAATTAGAGGTGTGACACGTGGTTTCACAACAACCTCAAAATAGTACTCCTGAAATGTCAGTAACCACTTGCATATTCTCTCTCCCCCCCCAACATTGGCTTGGTCACTAAGTATTTTAGTGCAAAATGGTTTGTGTACGTCTATTGGCCCCCAACAACTCCCCCTAACTTTTGATAAAATTTAAATGTGCCCCCTTTTGAAATTTTGTAAAATCTACTTTTGATTGTTTTGGGATATATATTTTTAAGATTATTTGGTGATTTCCTTTATGTGGCATGGCATGCTTTAAATCGTTTCTTTGGCTTATCTCTTGTGAGATGAGGTTTGGGTATTTTGGCTTCCTGGTTTTTCCACTTGCATATTCATTTAAATTTTTCAAGTTGATCTCATGCTTCGATTTGTGAAAATTGGATTAACATTAATATTTCGATAATTTTGCTAAGGTTTTGGTCTTAGGTATTTGAGCACTTTGGCCGATCAAAATGATTCAAGTAAAAATCAAGTATTAAGATACTGGATTCGTGCATTGAAAAAATGTATGTTAAAGTGTACAAGTGAGCTAACAGTTTTGAAATTGCATTAAGCATTAATTTTTACAAGCCATGAACTTTTTCTTAAAATTATGCATTCTTTACAATTTTTTACTCTTTGGCAAGACAAAAAATTAATTTGATCGAGATATGAACTCATTCCATGACTTAAAAGAGTATATGTCAAAATTTAGAGATGAGCATATAAATCTTAATTTAAAGGAAAACATTAATTTTTATCAACTTTTTACTTTCGTTTAAATTATAATTATGTTTTCACTTTTGCTCATTAACAATTTGACTACTTTAAATAATGGATTCAATATTTAATTAAATAATATTTTAGTTGGTGTCCCATTTTCACAAAATCATTGGATGAGCTTAATTAATTTTCATCTCATTTCAAAATAAAAATAAAAATAAAAATAAAAAGAGTTATTTGTTTGATTTTGTGGAAACTCCAAGATAACATTTTTATTCCATGCATCAACTTGGAGTTTCTAGAATTTTATGATTATACAATTAGTTTTTACTTTAGTTCAATTTAGTTTTGATTTTATTATTTTAGATTTAGTTTTATTTTTTTATTATTTGTGATTTTACTTTATTTTTGAATAGCTACATAATCATATAAGTTATTGATATGCTTCTTTTATTTAAGTTATCAATTCATTTTTTTCTTTTAATATTTTGCAGGTGTCAATGATAAGATATGTTGGGATTTGATATATTTTCCATGTCCTAAATTTATTACACTTGCGGAATTTCAACCCAAAATTATATTAGATAACCAACTTCAGACGCGATTTTCAGGAAAATGAAGGAGAATTTGAAAAATCCAAGACATGGGTTTTGTCCAAAAGGTCCTAAGTTATGTCCTACATTTATAAGGATAATTTTCTCATAAAGGTCACTATTTGGGAGAAAAATCTGATTCTTTAATCTAGTTTTTTCCAAAATTCGTCAGTTATGACTCGTTTCCAAATGCACAACCCTAATTGAGTGACTAGCCAGTAAATAAATCAACTTATGATGCATATAGATTATTGTATGGCTAAGAAATTAGCTTGTGATCAGATCCAGAGCCATATTTTCAATCTAAATCAACTAAAATGACATAGAAAGTCGTTTCACAATTTTTTATTTTTAGAATTATTTTAAATTCATTCTCATCATCTTTGGGCATGAATACGTGACTGTAAAACTAAACAAAGGAGGAGAATGGAATAATGAATGGACTTGGGATTGTAATGAGAAGACAATAAACCTCATTTTGCTTCATATTTTTGTTCTGTGAGTAATTTTTTATTTTTTTTTAATATAATATCATTTGTTTTCATTTATGTGTTCATTTTCTTCCTGTCATGGCTCTGTAGAATGAAACCTTGACTTTTTACCACATTTTATTAATACACTGTTATGATATTAATTTATTTATCTCTTGTTCCAAAGATTAATATTAAAAAAATATCATTAGTTATCTCAGCTTTATAAATTTTTTATGTGATTGATAGATAAATGTATGTGTTAAATGTATTAGATTTTTCTTATGAAAATTACATGTGTTTAATTATTTCTTTTTAATGAAATGTATTTTGTTAATTGAAATAATACATTATTGTTCTCCATAAATAATCGATCTCAAAGTTGCTTCCTTTCCTTATTTGTATTAAATCTACTCTATTTTGTTGAAATTTCTTTCACCATAATTTTGTTGGACTTGAAGTGTAACATTGTCAGTCCGAGAATTTCTTTTACAGGTGGACAATCTAACAAATATTTGAAGGATATGATTCAACCATAAGATTGCAACTCTGCTCATGATAAGAATAGTTTAGTCATTGTATTTTTTCATATTTTGTTTATATGGTTTGTTGAAATGTTTTGATCATTTGAATAACTCCTGTCATAAATTGCATTCAAAATCATTTAATTCAGTTCGATTGTCATCTTACCTTGAATACTATTGTTTCAGTATGATTGAAGTTTGAATTATTTGTTTTCTTTATTATTTACAGATATTGTTTAGATTGGATTTGCTCGGGATTAAGTTCCATTACATACTTTGAAATTCTCATTTTCACAAGGTTTCTAGTAAATCTTGTACCCATGTACAACTTGTAAATTTTGTGAATTTATGTAATTAAGTGTAAGGTTATCTAATCTAATAGATCATTGTAAATACTCGAAATATGACAGTTAGTAGTTAGGATCTTAGACAAATTTTCATTTATTTACTAGATATATCCTTTCACTGACCAACAGAGCCATTAAATCCATCAAGGATAGTTACCTTAAACAACTTAGGTTACACTTAAAAAACCTCATAACAGAGTATTCCCTTTCAGCTGACGAGTGGTCAATATCGCCCGTCAACAACGTCTTAAAAAGAGAACCCAATAAATAGTTTCTAAAATTTTGCAGCGCATATACCATTGCCAATCCTTCTAGTTCTGTGGTAGTATAATTATTCTCTACTATGGACAACTTCCTACTTGCAAAAGCAATTGGGTGATATCTGTCTCCTTCCCATGGTTGAGATAGTATCGCACCAAAATCTATGGACACACATATACATGAACATGGAATTCCTTGTTCCAATATGGAAAGATTAAAATCGGTGCAGTCACTAATTTATGTTTTAAGGTGTCCAAACCCTTATGACAGTCCTCATTCCACTGGAAATTTGCTTCCTTCTTCAACAACTTCTCCATAGGTGCTATAATTTGCACATAATCTTTGATAAACTTCCTGTAATATCTTGTGTGACCCAGAGTTTCCCTCAACTATTTGACTGATGTAGGTGGTTGTAAATCCATAATTATTGCAATCTTGATAGGATCCACTAATAAGCCTTGCTTGTAGACCACATGGCCCAACATAATGCCAAAGGGTGCCCAAAAAATACACTTCTTCAAATTTAGTGAAATATGGCATTGTCTACACCTATACAACATTAATAAGAGTACTTCTATGTGATCCTTTAGTAGACTAAACACAATCCAATCATCTAAGTATATTTCAAGGAACTTATGAGTAAATTCCTTAAAATCCACAACCACAACTATTGAAAAAATTCCAGGTGCATTCTTCAGTCCAAAGGGCATCACTATGTATTGGTAACTTCCCCACTCTTTCACAAAAGTTGTCTTATACCTATATTCCTGTGCAATTTTTATCTTATGGTACCCTAAGAATCCATCTGTGAAAGAATAAGCCTCCTGCCTTCCTACATTCTCCAATACCTCATTTGTGAATGGTGTTGGAAATGAATGATGTAGACATGCATCATTCAACTTCCTGAGATCTATGCAAAATCTCGATTCCTCCTATTTTATTATCTTGTACTACCATTGGAATTATCCACTCCGATTCCACAACTGGTTCAATAATCCTCACATCCAACATTCTTTCTATTTCTTATTTCACCTTCTCTTTATACTTTGGATTTAACCTGTAGTGTCTTTGTCATACTAGTTTAACACTGGGTTTCAAAGGGATCTTCATCTCGCATACTACCCCAACTATCCCCTTCATTTATGAGAATGTATTAGGGAATAGAACCTGATACTCGCACAATAAATATACAATATTCTCCACAGTTTCATCACTCCAATAATATCCTATCTGTGCAAACTTTGGATTCTATTTTGTCTCAATGTTTACTTTTCACATCTTTATTGGCTATGCATATGTAGCAGATTCAATCTTTGGCCCTTCTAATACGCATTCTCCCTCAGTTTCAGGTACTTGCAAATTCCTTCGATCTTCGTCATCCTGTTCTTATTTCGTGACATTGTAACACTCTAGTAATTCATGAACAATCATCGAAGCTCCGTGTGCACTGCACACTGGTACAATCTCCATCGTCCCTTCTTCTAAGAAGATCTTGGTTTGAATGACCTGTAACGCTGCATCTATTAGTGGATATTCATGTTCAAAAGTAAATGTTACCTTGAACCTATGAAACAAATCATCCCAACTTGCTATTTCTCTACGCATTTCCATCTCCAGATACCAGTTCTTTGAAATTGTATCCAGTGTATGTATAAATATGTGTGTTTTTTCCTTATTCGGTACTAAAATCCATATAGTTATACACTACTCAACATGACCTATTGGGTCATTTTTCACTGCATACTTCTATGCAATATTCTCTAACTTGGTACCAAATATCATGTGCATTAGTCTCTGACACTGTGACCAATGTTCCATCCCCTCTTTATGAGAAACTCACCACCTAGCTGGAGTATCTTTAAGGACAACATCTAGTGCCAAAAACCTTTGTTTTTCAGGTATCTGCAACTCAAATTCCTTTACAAACAATCTTATGTCAGTCAATCCATCATACATGGGTGGATCACATAACTTCGTTCCAATCCATAACAATGATCGAGTTAGGCATGCACATCATCTAGTTGATGCTTCATGCATCCTCTACTGCCAATGTTCTAGGCCTTCCTCTAAATATGATGCACACGAGCTAATACTTCTCTAACTTAGCGCACCATCTCCAGTGGGGTTAACATAATCATCCATCCACGTAGTCATATTATATAAGTTGTCAATTTCATTTCCTCTTGCTAGATCTATGTACCTATTTCCTTCTATCGGGTCCAATGGTGCAGTAACCTTAAAGTATCCTTTCTCAAATATCATTTCCCTCCTCTTCATATTGATAATAACCTTATTATCAAATGTCCATTCAACTCCCATCAGTGATGTATATGCTTGAATATCATCCATGATCTCAATGAATTGAAATTCTACTACACTACACGCCCCATCTATATTCATAGGTACTCATGTGAATCATCCAATAGGTACTATATTGTTCTGGTTTTCCAACTTTAACCGAATAGGAGATCATATTAACTTGGGTTTCCCCATCATCTCCCAGGTTTTCTTAGGTAACACATTCTCATCAGACCCGAAGTCCAAAATAACATTATCCATATCATATTCCCCAATCTGTGCACTTAATCTAAATTCTTCGTTGGTCCTCTTTCTGCGCAATACTTCATTCACTACCCTTTGTGCAATAGGAATTTCACTTTCTTGCATGTAATTATCAATCATTTCATTTAATGCATTCAACACAATTTCATTTTTCATTAACTCTACACAAATTCTCAGTAACTCTCTTAGATAAGTTAGTTCTTTCAGATTCATCGCATCAGTTTTTTTAATTCGATTTTTCGGACCAAACAAATTTGGTTCGAAACATTGAATTTAAAAACTGATGCGATGAATCCAAAAGAACTATCTTATCATAACACTGGTCGCAAAAGTCTTAGAATATAAAATCTCTTAGAGTACTTATCTTCCCAAGTGGCTTATCTGACATAGTGTGATCGCAAACATGAGGCGTCGATGATGTTTATACTACCCAATCCAGTCCTAGTATCTCTTTTCTTACCCTCTGATACATATCCTTTTCTACCCAAGGTTCAAATGTTGGCATAGGTCTTGCTAATTTCCTTACCCATTGCTCATCCTACTTCCCTCCATTCATCACATTATCCCCTTCTCTAGTTCCTCCACGCGTAGAAAATTCTATTCTAGGTCCTTCATTGTGTTTTTCAATTGGTATTTTCTATACATTTTGATTTGGGTTCTGGTTCTAATTTCCTCTTGCCTACCACTTCACGAGTAGTTGATGATAGTATTCTATCATGTGGTCCAATTATCTATAGTATGGGGCATGTTGTTTAAGGTTTCAATCAATCACAAGCTAAGTGTCCTGGTTGATTACAATTGTAACATATTATTGGTCCTCTACCTCCTCTTCCAAATTTCCTTTGCCTCGACCTATGCCAAAATTTCCTCTGTTTCCTGGATTAAAGCCTCTCTGATTATTGTACTGTGGACCACCTCCTTCTATCACAACATTCTCCTCCTAAATCTTGTACATATCTGAAATTTTCTCTCTCCTTAAATCAAATGTGTGATAATATTTCTCTTCATGTCTGAATGACTTGCAGGAGTTGAAAAATAAGTTCTTGGTGTACTCTGATATTTCTCCAGTAATGGACACTTAGTCAGATGATGTCCCCATTTATTACATATTTCACAATATCCCCCTCCTGGTAATGGATTCAGTGCTCCAATCACCAAATAATGCACAAATGCTGGGAATTCATCCTTGTGGTGGTCGTCATTTCTACACTTGGTACACTAGACTTGTTCTAGTTTTTCCTTCCCTTTTTTGATTTCTGCCAATTGAATTGTCAACGAAACTAACTATGTATGTATTTGCAACATCCGTCCACTTTCTCCTACATGGGATGCTTCCAATTTTATTGCAATATCAAAATATTTAGGATGCAACACGACCTTCTGTTGAATCAAGGACATGCAGATTTGAGGTAGGAGTCTTGCAATAAACCATTCTTGGTGCTATTGATAAGGGATATGGAATGTTAGTCTACCTATAAGATCCTTAAAACATCGGTCATAATCCCAGACCAATTCAGTCTGTACCTGTTTGATCTCCTTCAACTCTGTAATGTACTGTGACTTAGACTTTGGCTTCTTGAACTCTTTCAACAATGCTTGTCTAAATTTCAGCTAAAGTCTTGGCTTGTCCTATAGGTGTAGTACTTTGCAGTTTCATGTACCAAAATAATGCATGGCCTATAAATTTTGTTGTCAACTATGCAATATTTACAACCTCATCCTGGACATTCTTTACAGCCCAAATTGTCTCATGGAAAAATAGATGTTGTTCTGGGTCCTCCGACCCAACTTCCTAGAAATCAAGAAGTATGAGGGTGTTGTCTACCCATGCCATGCTTCTTTGTGTAGTACCTCCCCTAAGAGATACTATTTGGTGCTTACTCTACGCACTTATTCCATTGCTATGGATACTACTACTCTATCCTCCCTTTCTAACTATGAGTGCTTTTGACAAATCCTCTAATGCGATTTTTTATCTAGATAATGCACACAGGGTGGTGGAATCAGCACAAGATCCCATATAACTAGGACTTATCGAATATTTTATTTTAGGAATTAAATGAGAATTCTCTTCCTCTCCTTCTACGTACGATATCTCTATGATCTGGTCGATTCTGTAGAGTTATATTCCCTCAAGATCACTAGGTGACTCTCCTTTCTCAGCCCCATTCTTTCACCTCTTGTACCTTCTTTCATTGTGCAATACTCCAAACTTGTCTTCTTCTTTTGATACAACTTCTTTGGTTCTCTGCATCCTCAGTTCCTCCCTTCCTTCATTTCTTTCTTCATTATTTCCTACCTTCAAACAATCCTCTTGTCATGCACTGATCCCCTATGTGTGAAAATCCCCTTAGAAATTAGACTCCATTGTCATCACACACTCATTGCACAACAACATCTTTATCCACATACCCAATGATTTCATGAACCTTTCACATGGACCTTTGAATAAATCCCTCTCTACAACACTGTATGACTGGGTACAATCCATTGCAAATTCTATAATATAACCTCCCAATATTATGTCCAACCAGAAATCAACTATGCGAGAAGTCTTATTAATTACAGAGTTTAGTTGCCTTACCAACTCTAGAGTCTAGTTCCTCGGCACTACAATTCAGTACCTTCCATTATTCTCCACTAATATTTCTAACCACTCAATAAAAATAATAAAAAATTCACCAAAGAAAATCTCATATATCTCTTTGTACACATACCTTTGCATCCCTTTTTCATCGCTCATATGAGGGTTTCTATTCTCTTTTCAAGCAAATTCTCATTCCTTCCCTTCTAGCCATTCTGAGATCTTTTTCTTAGTCGACCTCCAAATCATTCCCTCAATCACAAATTATGGGTCCCGACAACAAAACCATTTGTTGGCGTGCGGTTGTAAGACCCTAGGTTCAAGTGAATTAACCAACAAACCCTTCATACACAGACCCTTTCAGCATCACCTACATGCAAGTGAAGTCTCACTTGTTGTTGGAATACTAAGAGGGGGGGTGAATCAATATGAGAAAAACTAGTACTTTTAATCACAATATAAAACCTCCAATAAATATTATGATCATTCAAAATATCATCAACACCATAAACATCACAAAAACAAAGTACACCGGAATTTTATGTGGAAACCCAATGCAGGAAAAAACCACAGAATGATTTTATTATTTATCAAAGAGTACATTCATTGGAAGCACCAAATTCCTATTTCTCTAACTACAACTAGAAGGAGGCTCCAACACCCTATTTATAGTTTTCAACTTGAAGGAAGCTCCAACTCCCTAATTTATTCGTCTCCAACTGGAAGGAGGCTACAACCCCCTTTCCTTTCCCCGCCCAACCACCCTGAAATATAAATGTAGACCAATCTGTTACTACCACATCAACCTGTCACTGCCCCTGTCACTTGACTAATATACCATCACTGTCACCATCAACCTTTGATGTTGTAGGTGACTTGAGTTTTAGATCCAATATGAGGCATGGGAAGGCAGAGAAAAGGCATAAAGACAAGGAAATCCAACATGAGCATGAGAAGTATTGTGTCTAAGTGTTGCCATCAATGCCAAAGGGGAATATTGTTGAAATATTAATTGTTTAATTGTAAAAAATATTAATTGTCAGAAAATATTAATTGTCGAAAGTTTAGTTGATGGAAGATTGGTTGTCATTGATGTCAACCCTTGAACATAAACTTAACAGGTTGCATGTCCATTAAATTAGTTGTAAACATTGGTTAACAAGATGCATGTCAGTTGCATGTCAAAGTAATTGTAAAAAGAAGTTAACAAGTTGCATGAAAGTTTCATGTCATTATGAGATCCTCATTAAAAAATAGAGAAGAGTTAATAGGAAAATCACTTTTGAGAATACAGGTTGGAGATCTGAGGCAGTGAGTCGAAGGCAGAGAATTCCAGAGAAGTAAAAAAATTTCAGGAGCCAAGAGTATAGAGAAGAGGTTTCAGACATGGATTCCTTGAGGATGCCCACACTTTTCCTCCTGAAACCTGCAGATATACTCAAGGAATCCTTGTCTTAAACCTGTTCTCTATACTCTTGGCTCCTGAAAACTTCTTAATTCTCTAGACTTATCTTCCTTCGACTCACTGCCTCAGATCTCCAACCTGTATTCTTAGATGTGATACACATAAGTGATTTTCCAATTAACTCTTCTCTATGTTTTAATGAGGATATCATAATGACATGAAACTACCATGCAACTCATGATGACATGCAACTCACATGAAAATCACATGCAACTCACATGTAACTTGTTAACTTCTGTTTACAGTTACTTTGACATGAAACTAACATGCAACTTGTTAACCAATGTTTACAAGTACATTACTGGACATGTAACCCGTTAACTTTCTATTCAAGGGTTGACATCAATGATAACCAATCTTCCATCAACTAAAATTTCGACAATTAAACAATTAATCTTTCAACAATACCCCCCTTTGGCATTGATGGCAACACTTAGACACAATACTTCCCATCCTCTTGTGTTAGAAAAACAGGACCGCGGAGCAATAAAACAAAACAAATGCAGAAACAAAAAACACAGAAGACACACAATACAAGAGAGAC
>JASDQU010436321.1:101181-122108 GCA_032191745.1 Picea mariana | reverse complement strand
GTCTTTATTCCTATCAGGACATTTAGAAGAAAAATGACCAATACCACCACAATCAAAACATTTCAATGGAATCATACCTTTATACTTTTCGGTTCCTTTCTTTAATTTCCTTATGAAGTTAGCCATCTCTTCATCTTCATCTGAATGATGCAACTACAACATGGTTTTGAATTTTGCTTGTGCTTCTTGTTTTTATTCTTAGATGCCTTGAAAGTTGTTTTCTGTGTGACTGGTTTCTCCTATTCTGTTCTCATTTCATAGGATGTAAATATTGCATGTAGCCCGTCCATGCTCAATGTACCGATATATAATATTTCTTATAGGGATGATATTTTAGAATTAAATATCATAGGAAGAGACCTCAATACCTTTTGAACAACCAACAAGTCATCAACTTCTACTCCAAACCCTTTAATATTGTTAACTACTTCATCAACTCGCAGAAGGTAGGTTACAATGTATTCATCTTCCTTCATCTTCAACTTTTGAAACTTAGCTCTAAAAATTTGAAGCTTAGCTCCCTTTACCTTGGCATATCCTTAATAAATATTTTGGATTTTATCCCAAAGATCCTTTGCACTATCACAATGAATAACTTTGACAAATACTGAATCAACTAGACTGCTCAGAATAGTACCTTTATCCTTTGAGTTGTTTTCACTGAGTTTCTTTCCATGTTTTTCGGTTGGGGGAGTGGCTAGTGTTGTATACCCATCTACTACTGATTTCCAAACATCAAATCCCCGTGCTTGTAAAAAGGTTTCCATCCTTTTATTCCAGCAGGTATAATTATGACCATCAAACACTGGCACTCCAATCTTAGTGTATTCTATGATCTCCTTCCAGTGGTTAAACTACTTCTTAAAGGAAATACAGTGGTTAAACCCACAAACATACTCAAGGAATCCCTATCTGAAACCTCTTCTTCGTACTCTCATATCATGAAAACTTCTTACTTCTCTGGACTTCCTTTCCTTCGACTCACTGCCTCAGATCTCCAGCCCGTATTCTTAGAAGTGATACACAAAATTTATTTTCCAATTAAATTTTCTCTGTGTTTTAATGAGGATCTCATAATGACATGCAACTTCCATGCAACTCATGATGACATGCAAATAACATGCAACTCACATGCAACTTGTTAATTTTTATTTATAGTTACTTTGACATGCAATCATCATGCAACTTGTTAATCGATGTTTACAACTACTGTACTAGACATGCAACATGTTAAATTTTTGTTCAAGGGTTGACATCAATGACAATTAATATTCCATCAAGTAAAATTTTGACAATTAATATTTTCCGACAATTAATCTTTTTTGACAATTAAACAATTAATCTTTCAACACCTGAGGCATCTATTGGGGCTGCAAGAGCCAAGTTTTTGCAGTAGTGAGGGAATGGGAGGTGATCATCTTATTATTACTTATCTTTTCAGTGTGCATTATCCCATGTTTGTTCTTCCTTGGTTACTTAGTGGATTCAGTTATATACTACCATTATACTTCATATTGCAACATAAACCATTTACTGTAACATTCATAACTATTACGTAGTGATCATATAGTAGACAAATCTAATATAACATGCATAAAGATAATATTCATGATCAATCACGTAAAATTCAAGAAGACACAATAATTAACATGGTTCACCCAACTTTGGGCTACGCCCACAATGAATGACTTCTTTATTATTCTTTCTGTAATCTTCTTAGGCTTGCACACTGCACTTATATAAGATATAACATGATATCTTTCTCTCCATCTTTCCTAGTCGCTATGAAGTGCAAGCCTCTCTCTCTAACTTCTCCCTAATACTCAGTCATAGACTATCTCTCTCAAGTTTAGTCTATTCTCTTACTCTCTTCACTCGGTGTCAACCACAATATAACCCCTATTCTACTCGACTCATTACATATTTATACATGGACTCTAGGGCTTAAAACCCTACTTTGTTTATCCCAAAATCCCAATTAAAAATCATTTTGACTCATTGACAACTCATGTTGACTTGTTGTTTGGGCTTGTTTTTTTTTTCTTTTATGTCTGCATGTTACATTTTCACTCTCGACTACTGTTCTTCCTACTTTTGCGTGTATTTATGATTTTGGCATGCCGAATTGTTATCCTTCCTTTTCACCTGCTTTATCTTCCTTCTTTATTATCCTTCTTTATTCTCTTGTTTTATTCTTTGCTAAGTATGTTCTTACTGCGCACTTCACTCTTGAATGTGCCTTTACTACTCACTATGTTCCTGCCTTGTTTTCTTTCTTCTTTTGCTGTGCATATCCTCCATACTTAGTATTTTCATGAAAACTAATCCAAAATGCTTGTCCAATAGGTTGTGTACATCACATTTCAACAAAGGGTTGTGTTTCTTCCTTTTTGATGTTTGGGAATGTTTGTCACAATACGACGTCAGGATATGTGTGTAACATTACAACGTGAGGATATGTTCGTCAAATTGCGATGACAGGGCTATGTTCATCACATTGCGATGCCCATTAATGTTCGTCACATTGCAATGAAAAATAACACATTATTACATTATTATAATAAAGTAATACATTATTACAGTAATAATTCAAAAAAAAACATTAAATGCATTAATAAATACATTACTAAAGTATTAATTCTTTAAGACATTAATAAAATATTAATACAATGATAAAGTAATATGTTAATAATACATTAATAAAGTAGTAATGCATTGACCTTAATGACCTTAGTAATACATTATTAAAGTATTAATACATTAATAATACATTATTACATTAATGTAATGTAAAAATTAAACTATTAGTACATTAATGTATAATGTAACATATTAAATTATTAAAACATTAATAATACATAATTAAAGTAATAAGAAATTAATAAATGAATTATTAAAGTATTAATACCTTAATAAGTACCTTTTTTAAAGAAGTAATACATTATTAAAGTATTAACACATTAATACATTAATTCACAATGACAATGGTTTCTTATGGTTGACCAAGACCATGGTTAAATTTTGTATACCTTGGTTGACTTTGGGAAGGAAAGGTTGACTATGGTTGATCGTGGTTGTCATTCACCATGATTGACCGTGACCATGGTTGACTAAGGTTTGTTATGGTTGACCATTCCCATGCCTAACTTTCATTGACCATGTGGATATGATTATGTTGGGTCATGTTGATTATGTTTAACCATAGTTTACTATGACACTACTGCATTGAAATATTGATCATGTTTTGTTCATCACATTGTGACATTAGGTTTTGTTCGTCACATTGTGACACAAGATTTTGTTCATCACATCGCATCGTAAGGTTATGGTCATTAAATAATGTCACAAATGACATTATGACGTTGGAATAAGTTTGTCACAATCCGATAGTGGGTTATGTTCGTCACATTGAGACTTCGAGAAATGTTTGGCTCATTGCAGTGTTGGTCTATGTTTGTCACATTGCCACATTGGGTTGTGTACATCACATTGTGACAAAGGGCTGTGTTTGTCCCTTTTTAACATTTGGAAATGTCTGTCACAATGCAAAATCAAGATATGTGCGTCACATTGTAATGCAAGGATATGTTTGTCATATTGTGACGATAGAGCTATGCTCGTCACATTGCAATGTCCATTAATGTTCGTCACATTGCAATGAAAAAACTACATTATTACATTATTATAGTAAATTAATATATTATTAATGTAATAATACACAAAAATACATTAAATGCATTCGTAAATACATTATTAAATTATTAATTCATTCAAAACATTAATAATGTATTAATACATTAATGTATAATGTAACATATTAAATTTATAATAAAACATTAATAAAGTAATAATACATTAATAAATACATTATTAAAGTATTTTTTTTTAAATAAAAAAGGTGTAGTACCTGCTATAATATATTATCTCAAAACTTTGACAAAGTAAATAGCTTCATAGCTATAGTCACCAAAAAATGCTGCCGGTAACCGGAAACCAGCATTATTGGGAAATATCTAGCAGTTATACAGTAATACATTAAGAAAAGAGACATCTATCCTGCCCGTAGGAAACCAGGACAGATGCCAGTGGTCCAGATAAACCTATAGAAATTACACATAAAGACCAAAAACCTGGAAAACAGGGCAGCCTAGGCACCCGGTGACGTGTCACTCCCACCAGCTCCCGTCAAAATGGTGAAGGTCTGCTTGCACAGGGGGCACTTACGCTGAGTTGGGGCCCCAGAGAGCGCATCGAGGAGAAAATCTATACGCTGGCCCATAATGAGAGCCCTGTGTTCCAAGTCCGCAATGTGGCTACGGAGCTCGAACACCAAGGCCAGGTGTTCATCACTGAGGAGGGGACCATGTGTTCCGCCACCCAGGACACTAGGAGGAGTAGTCTTTCGATCCACAGCTTCGCCAATGCCAACCATTTTCGTCTCTACTGTCACCATCTTCTCAACATCCGTGGCCTGTAGGTCACTCATCCATGGAATTTCTTCCACCACACAACCAGGAAGGTCATCGTCCTTGGTCGGGGCGCTCTTGTTATCCTGCCTGCTGAGCGTCTCCCTGGCGCTTGGCATATCAATACATGGGAGGTCCCCAATTGATGGGTCCTCCTCCACAACACAACCTGAAAACAAATCCGCAGGCTCGGTCTCCTTCTCTGCCCTGCTGCAGCCAGCACCTTGCTCGACAATGGTTTTGAGCACTGCCCTCCTCTCAACCCGAGCCTTCTTCCTGAGGATGGAAGAGGCCAAAGCCAAGGCCCGTTCAAGCTCCTCCTCCTGACACCTCTGCGCTTTGTGCGCTTCCCAGTCAGAACCCCGACGAGGTTTTCCTCGTCTCCTAACCATTATACCAAAGAAAATGCCCATCAAATGCAGAGCAGAGTTAGAAGAGAACCAACTCAAGAGCGGCTGCGGGTGCCGAGCGCAGGCAAGCCAGCTCTGTTGAGGCCCACAGAGAAGCCACCAACCCTGAAAAATCTCCCCAGAATACAGATAGAAGGTGGTAAGTAACCCTGTTGTTGCCGCACCAGGAGCCTTCCTCCACTGCTCGGGCTTAAAATAAAAACCATAATCAAACTGCCTACTCCTCCTTCCATCCAAAATAGCCATGAATTCATATGTGCATGGGACGTTAATTGTCGCGCGAGGGAGGAGTACCTCCTTCAGCTGTCCTTTGCAATGGTCGTCCATCAGCGTTAATTGTTGCGCGAGGGTGGCGGTCAGCACCTATTAACCAGTGCTAAGTGTGAGTCCAGGTGGCACTTCTTCTCTGTCGCGTGTCACCCCATCCGGGGTACATTATTAAAGTATTAATACCTTAATAAATACACTTTTAAAATAGTAATACATTAATAATATATTATTAAAGTATTAATACCTTAATACATTAATTGACAATGACCATGGTTTTTTATGGTTGACCATGACCATGGTTAAATTTTGTAGACTTTGGTTGACTTTGGGAAGGAAAGGTTGACTATGGTTGATCGTGGTTGTCCTTCACCATGGTTGACTGTGGTTGATTGTGACCATGGTTGAATATGGTTGACTAATGTTTATTATGGTCGACCATGCCCATGGATAACCTTCATTGACAATGTGGATATGATTATACTAGGCCACATTGATTATGTTTAACCATAGTTTTCTATGGCACTACTACATTGAAATGTTGATCATGTTTTATTCGTTACATTGTGACATTAGGTTTTGTTCATCACATTGTGACACAATCTTTTGTTCTTCACATCACATCGTAAGGTTATGTTCATCAAATAATGTCACAAATGACATTATGGTGTTGGAATAGGTTTGTCACAATCTGATGGTGGGTTATGTTCATCACATTGTGACGTCGAGAAATGTTTTTTTCATTGCAATGATGGTCTATGTTTGTCACATTGCCACATTGGGTTGTGTACATCTCATTGTGACAAAGGGTTGTGTTTATCCCTTTGCAACGTTTGGACATGTCTGTCACAATGCAACATCAGGATATGTGTGTCACATTGCAATGTGAAGATATGTTCGTCACATTGCAACATGAAGATATGTTCGTTAGATTGCGACGATAGGGCTATGATCATCACATTGTGACATCCGTTAATGTTTGTCACATTGCAACAACAAGGATATGCTTGTCCAATTGTGACGTATGTTAATGTTCGTCACATTGCAATGATAGGGCAATGTTCGTCACATTGTGACGTTACTATGTTTGGTAGATTACAACGTTACTTTGTTCGACACATTGCAAAGTTTGGAAATTTTTGTCACATTGCAATGTTGGGATATGTGCATCACGTTGCAACATTTATATAAGCAACCTTATCGTTGAATTGAATGTAATTTTTTTTTTCATAAAGATAGACTTTAATAGTAATACTCAAAAAAATTGACTACAAAAAAATGTGATATAATGGAAATATAAAAGTAAATAATTGATTTTGAGTAACTTAATATTATTTGAGAGATGTGATGCCCTAGAGGTTTACATTAAATAAGTTAGTAAAAATGCAAGAGATTGTGTTTAAATTTCATAAATTAAGAGGTCAACTTTAATATTATGCTACATTGTGACAATTTAAATGTAAAAAGATGAATGACTTGACAGATAGTAGTCTTACACTTTTGGTAGTCATACACTGATAGGGATACTAATGAACGTATAGATTGAACCATGATAGAAACTATGACCATTATACATACATAGACACATAATATATTATGTTAAGATTATCCTATCACTCCATGACACATGCATGACCAATTTACATCAACACCATGCATATCACAAATATGTTGTAGTTGTAACAACGAATCCTTCATTTTGACAAAAAAGAAAATATACTGTCAAAACCTCTATTTAATTTACTCCATCACTCCATGACACATGCATGACCAGTTTACAACACCATGCATATCACAAATATGTTGTAGTTGTAACAATGAATCCTTCATCTTTGACAAAAAATAAAGTATACTGCAAAAAATGTGGCACTCTGCACCAGTTGTGGTAGATATGATATTTTGTAAAAGAGTAAATAATTCCTGGTGTTTGGTGATCTTATATGGAGCCCCACTAAATTTTGAAACATGTACTTTGTCCATAACTCTGGTTGAGCAAAATATGTCAATGATTAATATTGATAACTACCTTTCTTGATAATAACGAATAAAACATTTAAAAAACAAAATTTTAAATCGTCCTTCTTGAATAGACCCATCATAGATGAAATCCTCTTTTATTGAGAAGACCATGATCTCCTTTGATAAGATAAAAGACACTTTTCAAGAAGAAAAAAAAAAGATAAAAAAAGACCTACCATTCTCACTACACAAGGAAGGAAAAATACCATCTATATAAATTTAATATTACATAATATATCAATATTATATCATACATTAATATTAAATATCCATGATAAATTTGTTGATATTAGAGTATAATAATAATCTATTTTTAAGCTCACAGTAAAGCTACACCAAATTGGTGTATGAGACCTCCTTGTTTGTGGGACAAGGGACCTTCTATGCCCAGTGATTTGACTGGTAAAGTCTACAGAGGTATACATACGCTAACCCCCTCTAGATTTGAACTTGTGATCTCTTAAAAGGAAACACATGTTCTTAACCATTAGACCCATTCACACTGTATAATTATATATAATTATACCTTATATATGTATATTATTTATAATTATAAATATTATACTATATTACTTATAGTATAATACTTATAATTATAACTATAACTACATTATTATCACCACTTATAATTATAATATTATATAGATATTAATTATCTATATAAATAAATAAATTATTAATTCTAAATAATTAATTATATATAATTATAAATATATACGGTAAAAAATATAATTTCATTTACAAAGTAGAGAAGTGGTTATAAAACTAATAAATTCCAATACAAATTTACTTAAGGAATTCGTTGAATGAGATATATCGAGAAATGTTGTTTCATTGTGGCTAGGGGTAAACCACATATAACTCCAAAACATTTAAAAAACGAAAAAAACAAAACCAAAAATAACTCATGAACTGGTTTGAAAAGGTGTTTGAATAAACGACATCTATTTCCTTTTTCTATTGAATAAACAATAGCTATTTATTCTAGTTACATTAAATTTGTAGCAATGTTTAACTCCAAAACATTAAAAAACTCCTACTGAATTGGTTTGAAAAGGTGTTTGAATAAACAACATTTTTTTTTCATTGCATAAACAAGAACTATTTATTCTAGTTACGGTTTAAAGTGCTTGTTCTATTCAGGGTTTACATCGAGTTTTTATTTTAATTATAAAGTTATTTATTCTAGTTAGGATTTGTACATTATAGTTATTTATTCTAGTTAGGATTTGTACATTATAAACCTAGTTGTATGAAAAGAATGAAAAAATAGATTTATAATTAACGAAGATATACGGTAAAGATGATGACAGATCTATAATTATCAGACACCATAGTTGTCCAACTTAATGCTGATGTCTACGAGAATATCATATAATAAATAAATTCATACAGGTTATCTAAATATACCTAAAACTTACTTGAGAAAAAATAGGTACACAAGAAAATAGACCTAAATATCATTATTCATGCTTATTAGTCTTATACATCAGAAAATAGATTATTAGTCTTATACATCAGAAAATAGATACAAATTTTTTATTCCACTTAACAATTTTAATTATTTTACAACAATCTTATCATCGACTCTGCAACATTATTATAATTATTATTTTTATACATTCTTCAAATGTTAACGCTGTAAACTTTTACCAATCTAGTGATGGATGACATCCCAACTAGTTTAGAATTTTTATTTACAAAAGTCAGCTAAAACGTATTTGTCCCTCTTAATATTTAGTATATTAGGTATCCATAAAGATGGTGAATGTGCATCGAATTAATTCAATCAATAAATAGTTAATAGAGGTGTTTTTACTCAACAAACACAACAATAACAGAAGTATATCTAATTAAATCTTTTTATGCGTGCACGTTTATAACAACCACCTTGTTGTATTATTTTGTTTGAATAAAAATATATTAAACAACTTTATTTTGAAATTGCAGTTGTCTTGACATGCAAAAGAACTTATTCTAGTCGTGACTCATTTTTATTTCGTGGTGCTAAAAGATTTCTTACATTTAGTTTTAGAGAAATCACTATTTCAAAAATCGTTAAGAGTTTCACTATTAAATAAAGTTAATAGAAGTTAAATCATCATTATTAATTATATATTTTAAAGTGGTTAGTCCTGTTATCACTTCAAGAGTTACTCTAGGTTGAACTTGATAACTTAATCAAATGCTTAATGAAATGTATGAAAATGGATCAAAAGATGAATTACTTATTCAACGGCTCCTTCACTCAAAACACATTTGAAGAATCCAAACAAGATAAGGTCCTCAAAAGTATTGATCAGATGGTTTATAACTAAGATGGATGAAGAACACTCACTATACCAGGAAGATCATATAAATTGAAAACATATATGAAACGTTGACTATAACAAGGAAAAGTACTTATGTTTTTGTCCACTAATGCAATGATTAAAGGACTTCAATTAATCACTATAGAAACAAAATAAATGAACATATCATTCGACCATAGGTATAGGAAAATATGAATGAAAAGAAATCTGAACAAGAACTCAAAGAAGTGCTTATATTCCAGTATATATATCAAAAGGTCTTTACAAAAAGAGTATCTCAAATTCTCCTAGTCAAACCCCCTCTCAGCTCCTCCCTTTGGTGCTCTTTATAGAGAGATTACATGCTCATATAGATCCACAATAAATGGAGCTTATAACCTCTTTACCTATCTTTAGATATCCAAGTCAAATTCAAATTTATGAGGTGGATGGAAAATACAAATTGTCAAATTTCTCGAAAATGTTGCTCAAATATTCACCTATATCTCCCAAATCCAAACAGATTTTGGAAAACTGAGCTAGATTTTTTAAGAGGAGCTCATGCTTGTGAAAAACCTCTCTCACTTTCCAAAAATACCTTTCCAGCTCATCAGAATCTATCTCCAAAAAATATGACTAAAACAAGAAAACACAGATTTCAAAATCTAGTCATATCCCTACATTCTAGGATTTGATCCCTAGAATGTTTCCATTGATGAAATGAAGTGCCACATGCACCCATGGATGGGATTTGATGAGGTATTTGAAGAATAGTCATCATTTGCCCCTAAAAATACTCTAGCCAAGTCAAATTTGGTCTTTTTGACCAAAAAATTTGAAATATGCTATCTACAAGAAAATTTGCAGCACACTTAGTGTAAAATCGTTGGTTTTGCGTTGCAAACTACTGAATACTATGTTTTGTGTCTTTTAATCATAGATGCATGTTAGGAAGTGTTTCAAAGTTCGAAAAGTGATTAAATAATATTTGATAATTGTAGTAATGATATTCAAAGTGAAAGAATAACCTTTTAGGCCACTTTGGTAAAGAAAACTTAAAAACTTAATACAATTAAAGTTTGCCAAAAATGACTTTTTTTGCTTGAACTTTGTGAGTTTCTAATGTAGATGATAGTGCACACTTGAAACATTACTCATGATTGATTGATAACCTTCTTGCATGCTTAAGATCTTCATAAGGCAACAATTCATACATCCTAGCATGATAAACTTTAAGTAATCAAAACTAATCTTGATTCCAACTCTATGAAATTGACATGATATATTTGCATGTTCTTGAAGGAGAGGGGAATATCTTCAAGTTGTATTCCAAATATGACCCATAAGAAACTCCATGGATGCTAAAAAAAAAATTCAGTTTGACCCAAACTTTTAATGTCAACACAGAGTCAAGTTTACAGCATGTAACACAGAAAAATGCAGCATTGCGCTGCAAACTTCCTATACCGTGCATTCGTTAACTTAATACTTCTTGATCCACCTTGTAAAAATTATGAAGGTTGGAAAGTGTGCCATGAACACTATATCACATAATAAAACATCAAAACATCAAACAGTTGAAGAAACCCAAATCTCACCATCAAATCTTACTTATACCTCCTTTGCAAAATTTTAGGGTTCACCATTACACATGAAACTCAAATGCATTGGAAAAGCACAAATCCTCTTGAAAATGATACAAGCATTGTGAAAGCTTTGGAAACAGTGATACTAAAAAATTTGGAAACCGTGATACTAAAAAATTTGAAAGCAAACTAAAATGGAACATTTGAGGAGCTAACAAGCCCGTATATATTTTGTTTGTCCATTGTAAAATTTGTCAATTGATTACATATACTAAATAATCATGTCAAATTAAACATATGGGTATCAATTACAACTAGAAATTACGTTGAGGTATATAGTAATCGATTAGTTTTGAGTGTATATTAATAACTGTTTGACTATAAATTTTTTTTGTTTTTCCAAAGTTAAATATTACATGGTTGAATTTTATTATATTTTTTAAATATTTAAATAATTTTTATATTATTATTGTAAATTATTTGAATCTTTTTATTATAGAAGTGACAAATACAGTAGAAAAGTTATTTATTACGTCTATTGACAATGGGCACAATTAATGATCTTTTAATCGTATTAAACCTTAAACCTTAATGTGATGATTATGCATTGAAGATGCTAGCATATTCTTAGTCGTCCTCCAAAATCATTGGATCAGATTTATTGTTCATAACTTTCTCGCATTTATCAAGGCATCCGTTAACATGTTTACTTTTTCACATTTACCTAATCATATTAAGAAATTACTATCCAGCCATATAATTGCCACGTTTAATTGATTACCAATAATTAGAATCTATAAAACTTTTTTCATGTCACGTTTTTATTACCAGGGACTGCTTCATCTTCATTTCCATGGATCCCATGTATGTGAATTGTGATGCCACGTTCTACATGCATTTCTAAAGGGCCGACAGGTGGAGCGTAGAGTCGGAAGGTCAGGAAGGTGAAGAGCGCAGAGCCGCCAGGAAGGTGAAGAGCGCAGAGTCGGATCCGCCAGGAAGGTGAAGAGCGCAGAGTCCGATCAAGAAGCAACGGAACCGTTGACTCATATGCTTTAAAGGACTTGCCATTGCTTAAATACATTGGTTGTTGGAAAATTTTCATTTACTCTTCCATTAGGGTTCGATTTTGAATGATTGTAAAAAATTAAAACATTAAGTAAATGTTTACTTTTCATAGTCGATATCTTTTGGCGTTCTCAACAGCAAGTTAACAGCTATATTAGTTATTATTAAATGTTTGAGTAAACTTTTATACTATGATGGCTTTCTTTCTCTAAATGGACAGTAGTCTCCAAAATAATTCAATACTTTTCCAAAATAAAAGTTTTCTCCTCCGTTACAAACTACAACACGTTTTTATCTTTACTAATACTTTGGATGCTTGTGAATAGTATATCTTCCCTTAAGCTTTAATTATTCGGCCAAAACCTTATGGCCACAAAATTTGACGCCAAAACCTGATGACCAGAAATTTGAGTGTACTATCTCCGATATTATTCTCATACGATTTTCGATATTTGGTCAAAGTTTGCAGAAAAATGGTGTCAAAAACTGTAAAAGGGTGTCTAAAAAATAACTCAGAAAAGAAGATTGCTTTTGAGTTAGCCCACTCCTTATTTTATTATATGTGTATATGCCATGCTATACAACCTTCTTATAGTTTGAAATTACTTAGACTATTATTAATAAAACCTTACCTATTAAATATTTTAAAAGATTACAAAAGACAAATTATAATATTATAAAGATTTTTTATGTGTTATTTTTATGCAACCCTAAATACCTATGAATGCCTGTGAATTTTAAAACCAATTCTGACCAATTTCAATGAGGGTCGAACTGATTTATTGATGGAACCAAATAAATCAATGATATCCACTTAAAATGGCTAAATCACCAAGATCCAAAATGACTATTTACCTAAATATCTTAAGACCTAATTCCCAAATCATCTACACCTAAAATAACTAAATCACCAAGATCCAAAATGACTATTTACCTAAATAGCTTAGGACCTAATTCCCAAATCACTGAGAAGTTAAATAGCTAAGATCTAAAAGATATTGGCTAGCTGTTCTACTAAAATATAAATTTACACGAATCACTATTTTTTGTTGTTCAAAATCGATTTATAAATGTAGAAATGGATTCAACATGCTGAAAAACTTACAGGGCACTCTGATTCTACAAAAATAATCACTTAAATCTACAAGTCCAACAATTTCTCACTAAATTTGGAGCAAATTTCCCCCAAAAACATCTTCATTTCTTAGAATCTTTAACCTATAACAGATCCAAAATAGTTAAACTTAAATGGCTCACACCCTAAATCCCAAATCCCCAAAACCAAAACAAATGCTAAACCTAAATAGTAGAGATACAAAACAAATTATAAACCTGATTCATTGAAAACCAATGCTAAACCTAAATCGCTAAATCCTAAATGGTAAAAAATATCAGATCCAAAACAAATGCTAAATGTAAACCTAAATCCCTCATTGCTATGTAGCCTCGAAACACAAAACAATAAATCAAAATTGAAGCAAATGTGTAAACCGTAAATAGTAAATTATAAGAATCTATTCTGGAAATTTTAACAAGGATAGAAGATCTTACCTACTCTCCAAAGGTCCTGCTTGATGGTCGCTCAATGGGCCTCCTTTCCACTCCAATCTCTTTTCTCGATTTCAGAAACACTAATCTCCTTATCTTGCTGCTCCAATCCGTCCAATCTGTATGCAATCCCTCTACAATAGCAGTATGAATGTTGTAGATGCAAGTATTCGTCGTGTTTGCAAAAGCGTGGGCATAACAACATGAAATTGCCGGGAACACAAAAGTGGAAGTCAAAATATGACCATAATAACAAAATGGTACGTCATAGAAATGTGGTTATAATATGAAACGTCCACCAACAGTATGACACCTGCTATCAATGTGAATTTTAAGATAATGAACTGCAAGAAAGGGGAAAGACTAGTAAGCAGTTTCCCAGAATTAACCAAAAATACTTCATCAAATTCACATTTGCCAAATTTCATTCAGAACAGACCTTATAACTCAAAATCAACCCTATATAATTGAAAAACAAAATCAACCCTATGTAATTGAAAAACAAAGATCCCTGCAACACAGAATCAGACCGTTTCAGTAACTGCTATGCAAAAAAAAATCTTCATGACAGTTTTTCAATGTGACAGACGCACTCGACCATGGGAATGGACGAATCCCTATTTTCTGCAATGTAGAGCCCAAAACCTGAACATCCAAACTTTGAATGGATTGAATCGTGAGTTCCATCTATGATAATAATCAGGGACAGATATATTTGCAATCCAATAAAGAAATTGAGACATAAATTGCACACGTATTTATTAAGAATTACATTTAGATTAGCCAACTATCTCTATAGTTTAAGTAGATGTGTGAATGGAAGAAGTTCAAAAATAAATATATGATAACAATTTTTAATTATGATAATTATACAAATAATTAATAAAAAATTTTAATAATATATAATATTAATAAATTAATTTTAAAAAATTAATAATTAAAAATTTAAAAATCATAAAAATAAAAATTATAAAAATTATAATAATTATAAAAAATTATATTACAATAACTTAATATAAATTCATAAATTCATGATAACTTTGATATATAATTATAAAAATTTATATTATAGTAAATTAATATAAATTTATGATACTTAATATAAATTTATAGGATAAGGGTTATTTTTCAATAAAACATAAATAATATGTACATTATGTAATATAAGAATTGTTTGGCAATGCTCCATCGTACAAATTTTGGGTCTTGATCAGGATCTCTACCAGGAATTGGAAAACTCGGTCAATTGGTTCTCCACCTAGATATGCAACTTGATCTCAACACGGTGGTGGATATGCACTGAGAGCCGATGCGGTTCGATGTAGTAGAAAAGAAAGGAGGTAGAATTGAGCTGGAGGCTCCAATAATCTAGATCAAGAGGGAGCGGGGATGAAGGGATACCTTACAAGTGCATGTCGAAGATATGCACCAACAATATATAGTACATTTGAAACCCAAATATTGTGCATTTAACACTGACACGCAGCCTGGATGACTAGACTAAGAGATAAATTTTTCATATTTTTTCATGCATTATAACAGTTGTAATTATTTATGTAATTATTAATCTTTTAAATTTATGGGATTATTTATTTGTGGTAGTGAAGATTAGATTGGGGGCTAGCAGAGTAATCAACGAGGAGGAGGACAAGGACAAACTCATGGGGACTGAAATCTTGGCTTTAGTAAACTTATCTATTTGAGGGTATTTGCCTATCTATTTTATGTGAGTTTGTGATCATTTTCTCACTCTATGTTGCAATGTTGTCATTTATCATATTTTCAAGGTATACTAATTAATGCATGACTTGATTAACTATATAAAGTATATCTTGTTTATTAAGTTAAAGATTACAAGTCCATGTAAAATTATTCAAACAATATTAATAAGAGAGAGTGTTGCAATGTTGTTATTTATCATATTTTCAAGGTATAGTGATTAATGCATGACTTGATTAACTATTTAAAATATACCTTGTTTATTAAGTTAAAGCTTACAAGTCCATGTAAAATTATTCAAAGAACTTTAATAAGAGAGAGAGTGCTTTTGTAGTAGATAGTCTACTAAAAACCTAATATTGAGATAATAATATCTACATGATACAGTAAGTCTAGTTTATTTTATTTAGAAAATAAATTTTATGCTTGAAGCAATATCACAAAAATAGGGACACACTAAAAACATTGAGACAAAATATTGTTCTTGAATGTTCACATTGAACAATCGTGGATATCTGAAATACAAAGTAGAGTAGAGCAGGCAAGGACAATTTATTCAATAAATAATAAATTTTTATTGCATTGTCATGTTATAGTTTCTTTCTCTATGTTTATGCTCACATTGTCATAGTATAGTTTCTTTCTCTATGTTTATGCTCGCATTGCATATAGGTGTATTGCAAAATTTTCAACTTACAAATGCATAAGAGTTGCATCTATGAGCAAATGGAAACAAGGGGAAACAACACATGCCTAAGTTTCAACAACACAATAAACAGGGAGACATTAGGAAGGATATAAATAACAATTCGGGAGGCAAATAGATGAGAGAATTCAAAAGAATGAACACATACCTCATAACAATAGCAAGGCATTGGAACATTCTCTCTTGTATAGTAAGTAATGAAGATGGAGGATGAGATATCAGGTTTGTTTCATTCTTTGCTTTCTTCTTTTTTTGCCATTGTATGCTTCACTCAATTGCGTGGTTGAGCTTTGCAACTTTTAAGAGACTTCAATAGTCTTAAGAAAATTTCTGTGTATTTTTAGTGGCCACCATTGTACAAGGCATTGCTAGTTCCAAAATGTCAATAGGGCATTGCTCATTCCAAAATGTCATATGGCATTGATGGTTCCAAAATGTCATAGATAATTCAATTTTTAAGAGACTTCAATAGTCTTAAGAAATTTTCCATTTATTTTTAGTGGCCACCATTGTACAAGGCATTGCTAGTTCCAAAATGTCATAGGGCATTGCTCATTCCAAAATGTCATAGGGCATTGCTCATTCCAAAATGTCATAGATAATTCAAATATCAAAGCAATGGTTCCATGTATTTTTAGTGGCCACCATTGTACAAGGCATTGCTAGTTCCAAAATGTCATAGGGCATTGCTCGTTCCAAAATGTCATAGATAATTCAAATATCAAAGCAATGGAGAAGGCAATGGAGAATGATGGTGAATAAGGAAATGCTAGTATTAGTTAAGGGTGGGTTATTAATTAGTTGACAAGACAACCTCAAATTTCTATTATTTTCATATATACTAATGCTTGTAGAATTAATAAAGAAGATTATAGACTCCATACCAAAAAAAAACTATCGGGTCATGTTGGCAAAAAAGTGTGCAGTCGTATTGGCAATAAAGTATACAACCTTACTGGGCTTGCCTAATGGTTAAGAACATGTGTTTCCTCCTTAGAGGTCACATGTTCAAATCCAGAGGAGGGCAAGGTATGTATACCTCTGTAGACTTTAGCAGTAAAACCGTTGAGCAGAGGGGTCTCTTGTCCCACAAACAAGAGGTCTCATACACCAAGAGGTCTCAACACTAACCATACATAATCTTCAATCTTTGGTTATTTTTCATATATATTATTGTTCAACCTTTGGTTATTTTTCATATATATTAGTGTTCATAGAATTAAAACATGATAGAATACTTAATGCTAATCCAAATGCTTAAAAATTTGAACTGACAACATTGAGGATGCATCCAGGATGAGATTAAATGTAGGGTTATATCTCCAACCAGATGTCGATGAAGAGAAGGTTAAACTGAAGGTTGGAAAGATTGACAACAAGATTAAATGTAAGGTTATATCACCAACAAAATAGTGATGGCCTAACGGCCTACAATAAGACTTCAAATATCTCCACCAATAGAATGAAACAAAATTTAATTTGTATTATTTCAGAAAAAAAAATAAATTGTTCTCCTCATATATAAGTAAAAATTTATAGTAACATTAAACTAATGCAAATTCAATGACAAATTGATCACTATAGTACCCCTAAGCTTCAACGGAGACTAATAAGACTCATCATATTCAATAAATTGAGATTAAGATCTCCCTTTGATATCTAAATGTCTTCATTTGTGTACCAGATTAAGACATGCACAAAAAAAGATATTTATGTGTGTCGTACCATTGCGAGTGGGAACAAAACTCCTCTGTGGAAAAGGAGTCCTCATAGATAATTAGTGTACAAAAGGTTTCGGGGTTTTAATGAAATTGCATGACACAAAAGCCAATTAATGTTTTCAGTGTGAAAAGTTTAAACTATGCTGACACCCAATTGATTTGATTCACTGCATACTTGACTGATACAAAGTCTAATTAAATTATAGAGGAAGAACCAAACTGTGAGCAAAGGCTCACTTGATTGCATTATTGAAGCCAACCATTACATTTAAATAGCACACAGAACTTTGAACTGACCTCCTACAAAGGTGGATCTGAAACCACCAACAAAACCTAATTTGGACAAGCACACAACAACCCACAATCACTTAGTTACATAAATCTTAACTAAGTATCCTAATCTCTACATTATTCCAACACTCCCCCTTAATGGAGAAATGGATTTTCTACCACACCTAGCAAGTCTCTGCAAATTTCAAATTTTGCCTTTCCCAGAGGCTTAGTGAAAATATCAGCCATATTTTCATTTGTGTTACAATAGATTAAGTCAATCTCTTTTGACTGTATCTTTTCTCGGACAAAATGATGCTGAATTTCAATGTGCTTAGTTCTGGCATGATACAAAGGGTTATTAGCAAGTTTGATTGAACTTTGATTATCACAATTGATAACTGTGGGTGGCTTTTGTTCTTCTCCCATGTCTTCAAGAATTATCCTCATCCAAACAACTTCACATGTAGTACTACACAAGACTTTGTACTCAGCTTCAGTTGTAGACAAAGAAACAGTTGGTTGTTTCTTACTGCTCCATGATACGACCCCTGAACCAATTCTAAAGGCATAACCTGTGGTTGACTTTCTGTCACTAAGATTTCCAGCCCAGTCAGAATCAAAATATCCTGCCAATGTAACATCAAATTCATCAGTATATTTAATACCAAAATCAATAGTTCCTTTCAAATAATGAAGAACTCTTTTTGCTTCTTTCCAGTGACTATCATGCGGCATAGCCATGAACTGACTAAGGATGCTGACTAAATAGGCAATATCTGGCCTGGTTGTGGTGAGATAATTCAGACTTCCCACCAGTTGTCGATACAGAGTTCCATCCAATTATTTGGTCTCATCATCACTACAGAGCTTAAAATTATGTTCTAATGGAGTAGGCATCACTTTACATCCATTCATATCAAATATATGAAGCAATTCCCTGGTATATTTGCTTTGTGTAACCAGTGTCACACCATTTCCTTTCCATACTTCAAGACCCAGACAATAATGTAGTTCTCCAAGATCCTTCATTTCAAAAACCTATGATAACTGCTTTTTGATTTCATCAATTAGTTTAGAAGAATTTCTTGTTATGATTAGATCATCAACATAGAGAGAAATCAAACCAATATGTTCTTTTTCATCTTTCTTAATATAGAGATTTGTATCATTCTTACTCTTCACAAATCCTTTTTGCAGAAAGAAATTGTCTATCTTGTCATACCATGACCTGGGTGTCTATTTTAATCCATATAAAGCCTTTTTCAATTTGCATACCAAATGTTCCTATCCCTGTTTAACAAATCCTTCAAGTTGTACAAGATATACTTCCTCCTTTAATTCTCCATTCAGAAAAGCAGACTTCACATCTAACTGATGTAGGTTCCATTTATGTTTTATAGCTAATGCAATCATCAATCTAATGGTGTTTAACTTAGCTACAGGTGCAAAAGTATCTACATAATCAATTCCCTCTTTTTGTGAATACCCTTTTGCAACCAATCTTGCTTCATGTTTATCTATACTACCATCAGCATTCAATTTGGATTTAAACAACCATTTGCATCCAATTGGAACTTTGTTTTCAGGCAACTCTGTTAATTCCCATGTTTCATTCTTCATTATTGAATCATATTCTTCTTTCAATGCATCCATCCAAAATTTATGTTCTTTAGCTTGTTGATAATTTGCAGTTTCTATAGTGTTCATTACTTGAGTCATCAAAGCATAATATTTGTACCTGATAGGTGTATGAATCTGACGAGATGTCCTCCTTGGAGTCTTGGTGCTGGCATCTCTTCTTCTACTTTGAGGTGTAGTTCTTTCAACCTTTTCTTGATCTTGACCCTGTACCTGTTCCTGTTCCTCCTCTTGATCCTCTTTCTGTACATGTGTTACATATGCATCTTCTTCAATATAGTCATGAGGAATGTGCCATTCACTATGACTATCTATGTTATAACTTGTATCTTCATGAAATAATACATCTCTGCTTGGAAAGACTTTATGCATGTTAGGATCAAACATCTTATATGCTTTATGCTCATCATAGTAACCAAGAAAAATACACTTGATGGATTTTTCATCAAGCTTTCTCCTATCCTCTTTGGGAATGTGAGCAACAACTTTACTTCCAAATATTCTCAGATGATTCACAACAGGCTTATAACCATAAAAAGATTCAAATGGATTTTTATGATCTAATCTTTTAGTAGGACTTCTATTTTTTAGATAAACAACAATTCTAATAGCTTCAGCCTAAAAACCACTAGTGAGATTTTTACCTTGAAGCATACTTCGTGCACATTCAACCAATGTTCTATTTTTCCTTTCTGCCACTCCATTTTGCTGAGGAGTGTGCGGTACTGTGAACTATTGTAGAATTTCATTTTCTTTGCAGTGTTTGATGAAAGCCCCAGATCTGTACTCTCCCCCTTCATCTGATCTGAGAATTTTGATGTACCTGCCAGTTTGCTTTTCAACCAATTTTTTAAACTCCTTAAAATATTCAAAAACATCACTTTTCTTTCTCATGAAATACACCCATGTGTATTTATTGCAATCATCAATGAAAATGATAAAATAATATGCTCCTCCAATAGACCTTGTCTGCATGGGACCACAGACATCTATGTGCACAAGTTCAAGTATATCCCTCTTTCTTCTATGTTTGCGAGAAGGAAACTCTTCTCTGTGTTTCTTTCCCAAAGCACACCCATCACATGCACTATGTTCATTCTTTAACAGTGGAAGTCCTTCCACCATGCCTTTGATCTAGGTGGATATCAGTGGCCACCCACCTTTTCCAAATGGCTCAAAATAGTTTTCTGGCCATTTTGGCAATTTACTATTTTT
>JASDQU010436321.1:57962-93986 GCA_032191745.1 Picea mariana | reverse complement strand
ACCTGCCCTTGGTCTTACTATGACTAGACATCCCTAAAAACCATATCACCTCATTAAACATGGCTTGAATGATCCTTTGAGGAAACTTTCCATCTCTTGTGGGTATTAGCCCAATAGGTTGTCTTGTTGGTTTCCTTAGCTCTGTATAGTAGATCTGTGTAATGTCTTTGAGCTCTTAGATGATATGTTAGGGATTTCATGCATATATTCGATAAATTTAATAATGAAATATGATTTACATTGCTATGATGTCTAGGACTAATGAGCCCATGGAGGGCATAGTCTTTGATGTGCAGGACCATACCTGGCAGACAGGTACCAGAGGATCGGTACACATGGGGAGATGATTAGCTCGGACCTCCATGGGGCTAAAGAGCCCATCAGATGGTTGCTAGGATGTCAGAGGTAGGACAACATCACAATGAGCCCTTGCATGAAGAAGAGAGAAGGACTCCCTCACCAGGACCCTATGGCAGAGATTTGACCTAGGGGGGATCATCCCCTACAGATGGAGGATGGCTTTGATGGACAGGACACCACCCAGGGCAGGTTGGATGATTTCTGGAGCATGTGGTAGTGTGTTGGGCTTGTTTGGCATGTGTAGCAGGTTGTAGGAGCCCCAGAGGGGCCAACGTTCTACCTTCTGGATGTTGATGATGCCCTGAAAGGGCCAATGCCTCCCTCAGAAGGGCCTGATGTCTCCCATTTTAGCTCATTTTTGGCATTTTTAGCATTTAATGTGACAAATAATGAAGTATTGTTAAGTCAGCCTTGTCGACTATTTTTAATGACCTATTTTGTAAATTAAGGTCATTTGGATGATATATATTGAGGACATTGAGCCTCATTTTGGCATAACACAAGTTGCTCTCTTGTGAGAGATACTTTTTAGCTCTTATCTTGGTTATTTTGGCTCTTCGAGTGAGGTGCTACTATTGGAAGGATTATCTTTGGCATATGCATGGTGTTTTTATCATGGAAGGTGTTACAACTAGGGTTTGATTTTGCTCTTCATTGACTTGTAAGCATATTTTGCATGCAAAACTTCTTGATTGAATGGTTGTAGGTAGAATATCTTACTTTTATGGTTACATTGTTACTATTTTCTTAATCATTGAAACCCTTGGGAGAAAGCACACAAGTAGGTCATTGCTTCATGTCCCCATGATAAAAGCTTGATTATCCATTTGATTAAGAATAACCTAGCCTAGCCATAGCTACACTAGTTCCTCTTTTTCTTGAGTTAGTTTAAAGCATAAATTAAAGAAAGAAGACGTCCTAGGCCTAATTGATTTTACACCTAGGTTTTGTCTTCTAGGGTTTGGAAAACCTTGTCCCCAAGCAACACTTTTCAGCCATAGATTTATGTTTTATAGCTAGCCGTTTTTGCCAAAGAGTCTTAAGGAAAGAGGGAGGAGCATGAGGCCTAGCTTTAGCTACGCCGGAATGAGCCTCCTTCCCTTAGGGTTTTGATTTGGTGGCCCTGCCATTGCAACACCATTGAACCTAACCTTACCGTACTTAAGTTTAAGTCCTTCCAATCCATTAGTCTCTCTCCATTTGACTCCATTAACCCAAGGCACTAGTCTAAATTGCAACATTGAACCTTTTGTTATCAAACAATCTTTCAAAACTCTCTTAAATTGAAACCCTACTAACCCTAGCGTTTGAACTAACCCTAATTGTTGATGACATTTTTCCCTATTTGAACTTGTGTTTGGATTAAAAGTTGTGGCCGACTCATCCTTTGATAGCCATAGAGGTATTAAGCAATTTCATTGGTCAATTTAGCCAAACATTCACCTCTTTTTCTAGCTAACCTAACTCTAACTAGCTAGTGACGTCACACTTATTTCTGATCTCTTGTTTGGTGTAAAATGTTGTGATTTTGTCATATAGCATTTGGCATTGAGGTATAGAGTATTGTCATTGGCCTAGTGTGCAAAACGTTCACTTCTTTTCCTACATAACTAAACTAGAAACTAGGCTGACGTCACCCCTTCAATATAGTGACGCAGCAACAATATATATATGAGCAGATTTATGATATTTATTGCATTGAGATAATACAAGGATTTGACTTTATACATTGAATTCCAATATCTCTTTTGTATTTATTGAGGAAGTGGTATTATAAGGATTAAACTTAAATTCAACCATTGACTTCATCAATAATTACATTCATTATTGCTCATATGTATTAAAGATAGTCATTGATATTTTGAAGTACTAATCACTGTATGCACTTTTTAGTTTCATTTGCCTTGTCTCGCAAACAGGTGCTCTTTCAGTGAAATATCTCTCCTTGACTATCCTTTTGGCAGTAATCTGTGAAGGGAAAGCTTACCTTAACCTTGAGCCTTGAATCCTTGATCATTTTCCTTCAGAACCCCAGATTACTAGGGACGTCTCCCTAGGGATTAGCCACCCTAAATAGAAATAGCTCCCCATCGAGGTGACAGTGGGTGGGGAAGCTCCTGCTACGCCTGTTTGAGTCTTGTATCCAAGCTATTAAACCTTTCCTACAAACTGAGCAATAACAATATCCATTGCATTGACTGCCCAGGGGAGAGGGAAAAGTGTTTGTTGAATCTACATCTTGATGAGTTTCTTTTCTTGTTGGAGAAGTTGCGCTGCTTAGCTTGTTTAAGGTTGTCAATAACTTGTGGTTGGAAGGGTTGGACCTTTTTAACCATTTTGGCTACATGAGATGCATGTGTGCAGAAGGAATCTTTACACTTTGCTACAATCTTATCGACCTGCTTCTGTTGGATAGAAGGTGCTTGGGACTGAGGCTGCAGTGGTGTTCTTCTATTCACGCTTTGAACAAACTGTGAAGGAGCTAAATTTCGTAGTATGAGATACTACCTTGTGGCACTGTTTAGGTGGGACAATAGTTGGAATTACCTCTAGTATCCTGTAGAGATGACCCCCCAGAATAACAATGACACTACGAGGTCGAGACTCATAAATAGCATGGCACTTCCACATATATGGTTGGACCAAGAGAACATCACAAACATCTAGTGGTGAAACATAACATAATACCTCATACTTGAAGGGTTGGATGTTGTATGACAATCGACACTATTGGTTGAAACAAAGATCTCCTACTTGGCGAAGCCACCCGATATTGTATGGCTGCGGGTGTGGTGTTGTCGACAATCCCAACTGTTTGGTGACCTCTGCTGAGATGAGGTTCTTTTGGCTTCTGCTATCAACAATAAAATGTAATGGGGTCCCCTTAACCCACATCTATGAATGAAAAAGGTGCTCCCCCTCTTTAGGATATGTTAGTTCTTCTGGTTGAATTGTTGCGATTGTGACAATAGTAGTGGGGTCTGCATCGATGATCTGTCTTTTACCAATATTTTTACAATCATATTCTGAATCAGGGTTTGGCTCCTTGTCTTTGATCTTGGCCACCAATGACTATTTTGAGAAACATTCTTCGGTGTTGTGCCAGAGGATTTTGTGGAAATCACACCATTTTTTGGTGTCCTTCTTTGTCTTCCCGTGACCCTTCTTTTCCTATGGCTTGGACTAGTTTTCAGTAGACTGTTTATTAGGGCCATCTTTATCATACTTTGGTTGTTGCAGATTTGCAAACCCAAACTCCCATTTGTGAAGCTTCTTGATATGAAGCCCGATAGTAATACCAGTTAGGTATGACTGATATTAAATGTGCAAGTGATGCACATGTCTGATGTAAGAGTATAGGTATACTAAAGGCACAAGGTGACTGCCTAAATCAGTGAAATGAGAGGCAAGCATTGCACTTTCCAAGATTGAATGAATACCATGGATGCATGGTTGAATCCATTATGAAGAGTCATAAAAGTTTTGTTTTGAATGATAGCTTAAGGGGAATGTGCTCCATTCCCCCAAGAAAGGTCAGTATAAATAGATGAAAGAGTAAACGTGCAAGGATGCTATGTTCTCAAAATAAGAGGCAAATGATTATACCTTTGAGGATCACATGAGAATGATTATGAACAATCATGAGTTGACTAATTTTAAAGTAGATATGTATGTAGGATGTGAAATATACCTATGATAGATACACACAGGCTTATGATTATGCATATGGTTAAGTACAGCATGGATGGCTAGTAAATGACAATAGAATAGATTTCTCAATGACTGATTGCCATCAATTTGATGGTAACCTAACCCAATTGTGTCAGAGATTCCCACCAACAAATGAGACTTCGTCATAACAAAAATAGAATATGGGTGGATACATAATTTGGATGCATGAAAAAGATGGATGTTTATATTCCTTATGGAATATTTGGTAAACAATTGAAGCTAACTCAAGGTTGAGGCCATCAAAGATAGTGATGGGTATGCAATAAGAAAGTTTCATGTTGAAGGAGTTCCCTGTGGAGGAAGTGTGTGAAGATTCTGTTAGGAGAACCGAGTCACAACCTTAATGATTGCTCGCTTAAGGGGAATGTGCTCCATTCCCCCAAGAAAGGTCAGTATAAATAGATGAAAGAGTAAACGTGCAAGGATGCTATGTTCTCAAAATAAGAGGCAAATGATTATACCTTTGAGGATCACATGAGAATGATTATGAACAATCATGAGTTGACTAATTTTAAAGTAGATATGTATGTAGGATGTGAAATATACCTATGATAGATACACACAGGCTTATGATTATGCATATGGTTAAGTACAGCATGGATGGCTAGTAAATGACAATAGAATAGATTTCTCAATGACTGATTGCCATCAATTTGATGGTAACCTAACCCAATTGTGTCAGAGATTCCCACCAACAAATGAGACTTCGTCATAACAAAAATAGAATATGGGTGGATACATAATTTGGATGCATGAAAAAGATGGATGTTTATATTCCTTATGGAATATTTGGTAAACAATTGAAGCTAACTCAAGGTTGAGGCCATCAAAGATAGTGATGGGTATGCAATAAGAAAGTTTCATGTTGAAGGAGTTCCCTGTGGAGGAAGTGTGTGAAGATTCTGTTAGGAGAACCGAGTCACAACCTTAATGATTGCTCATAATTAAGCAGTGAGATAAAATCTTGTGTGTGTGTGTGTGTAAGAATCTTGGATTACATTTTTAAAACATCATGTAATGAATAGAATACTAATAAATGAATATTGACCATTCTGATAACCGAATGGTAATGTGCAAGATGCACAAGTTCATGATCCATTATGAACAAAAGTTTTCTATTAAAGAATGTTGTTGTATTCAAAAGGTTAGGGTGAGGCCTAACCAAGGCTGCTCAAGGAAAGGAGCAGGGAGATCCCAATAGCGAGTAAATTGCAAAAGAAAAGAAAAGAAAAAAGGAGGAACACTTTCTCTACCCTAAGAACTCTGAATTTCTTACAGAGTTGTAGGTCTTAGATGAGAAACTGTGAGAACAATTACAACTGGAAAAAGAGACAATGAATAAATGAGTATGTTTGATTGAATAGGCTTGGTTGAAGCCATGTTAAGAAAAGGTAGTTAGGCCTTAGAAATAACTCAATTGGGCTAAAAATTCTCAAGCGACGTAGAAAGAGTTGGAAGAAGAGGAGAGCCCTCAATTCTTTTCTTGTTGTGTATTATGTTTTCTCTGGGATGAGAAAGTTGGTACACTGATGAAAGTAGATGTTTTGACACCATAATGATGATGGTTGTACTACTGTAGAAACAATAAAGAAGTGTTTGTGTTGCACTCATGAAAACATTAAGGATAATGTGATGAAGTGAATAAAGATATACTAGGACATGTATGAAAATGTTTTATTGTCTTAATGTTATGCATAGAATTTTGAAAGGAAGTTGTATTCCATGGATAACCAAGTAGGGTATGATTCAAAAAGAAAACACTGATCGAATTAGGTTAATAAAAAACCTAACAGAGGACATGAACGTGATTCGTTCATCGGAGGGAAAATCGATCTTAGTTGTCAGATCAACTTAAGGATCCACTGGATTTAACGGATCAAACACCAACCGTTCGATTAGATCGATGGTTGGGGATCATTGCGGAACACGAGGGAGAAATTAATAGATGTACTAGTTCACGGTCCACAATCAACCAACACCGTTGATCTTGTCGGTGTGGATGATCAACACCCATGATTAAAAGAGTTGGGCAAGCATATTGGAGATCCATAATCACTATGAACTGTTGATCTGTGAATGATTAGTTCATGAACCTACAAGGAACCCACACGTTAATTCCACGTAAACTCGTACTATGATTGGGTTCTGTGGTTGAATTTAGAAAATCAAAGCTTTGTTCTCAATCTTAATTCTCTTTCAAAAACTTCTGTGTCAAAATTATTATCTGGAAATCGTGTGGTTTAAAATAGATCGAGGGCTAAGATCGATGACCCAATTTTATTGCGGAGATTGCATATGTGCACAATTTAACGTCGAGACATGTACCCATAATTTAAAATCGATATAGATTTTTTTTGAGTTTCAGATTCGATCATATATTGGACGATCCATATTCATTGCAGAGATTATAAAACGCAGTGATGAACTCAACCTTTGGTGGACCCAAAATTTTATAAAATGCACCTTTTATACATTTGAAATCTGACTAATGTTTGGGGACTTTAATGTTACATTGTAATATTAAACTAGTCTCCATCGTAAATCTTCCAGCTGGGAGCATTACAAATCGTTGAATCGACACAAAGGGTTAAATTGTTAACAATTAAATCACGACCGTTATATATGGACTTAGAGGAAGGAGGATCTTTGAGTCAATGACTCATTAAGTGATGAACGTCAGATCATGTTGAAGGTAGATCAACGAACGAGAGTCATTGTGGAGATCAAAGAATGAGTTAATGATCGTGCAGGTTTAGACTCCAAAATCAACCAGGATCGTTGATCTTGACAGGTCAACCGATCAACAATTCACGTCGATTCCATTACCGGCAAGTATCTTCCATTACAAAGATCATAAGGAGAGTTAAACCATGATCTAGTTGAGATTTCACAATCCCTTGCAGTTGTCAGATCTCGGGGAAGAAGAATCTACACCATCGATCAACAGACAAGGGATTAAGCCATGGTTATAGTGCTTGGACATAGAAGCTGAATGGATAGCGCCTAGAAATAATAGAGCCGAGGTCACAACTCTTGATCACATGGAGAGAAAACAGAGTTCCTTCGGGCCAGTCAAGGAATATAGATTTTAGCGCTATGCATTAAACTATGGTTGCAGGGATTGGTTCTATGGGAAAAGGGTCGACAGAGCAATGAAGAGAATTTGATCCTGTTAGTGATCGAATAGGAAGAGGGAATAGAGATCTATCCTGAACAACCCTTTGCAGTTTTAGAGCACCCTAATATGAATAGGGGCATAACTGTGGGAAGAGAATGAGAGGTGCATCAAAATAACTCAGTTGGACTGAAAGACTAGGGATTTGTAGAAGGACTTGGGCCAAGGAAGAGTTTCTTGAATCCTTCATGGTTGTTTATTGTATCTCTCTGGTACGATAGATTGATTTACTAATGAAAAAATAAATTGGAGTTGTTGAGAAAGACAATTACCAATGATGGACAACTTCAAGTAGAGGAAGTCCATGCCAGTCAAGGATGACTTATAATCCTTGCAATAAAATGCATGAGTAAAGGGTACCATGGGTACAATGACCAATCTAGGGAGATTGGGAATAAAGGTGCTCATAGTTAGCACATTGTATGGAAATGTTTCGAGGAAATGCATGTGTGCATAAAGGGCAGAAAATGGATTTTCCATTAAGGAAGGAGGACCTTCCAATATTTTTCTTACATTGTGTAGGCGTTAAAGAAAAAAAATTTGGGTGGCCATGAGTGTTGGCACTCTGGTTACTAATGAAGGAAGAATGCTTGGGTACATTCAAGAGAAACTTATAGTTTCATATGTGTTGGTTTGGGATCATAATCAACGTGTAGTAGGAAGTACAATCCTGCTGCAATAATGAATGAGAATGAATAATCCCTCTGGTGAAAAGGTTAGTTAAGCTCCAACACACCATGGCAACGTGCTTGTCATAAAGTGTGGCAAAATTGAAATCAATGCAAGGTTGCATTGGGTGTGAACGTGGCCATGAACACATTGATTAAAGACATTTGATATTTAAATTGCATTTGGAAAATCTAGTATGTTGAGAGGACTTACATAAATAATAATATTTCCTTTTTCTTTGTACCCTTGAGTAGATGAAAATGACTTGGACTGTTAGTATGCATCATTTGAGAATATATTGTGCATGGAAACTAACAATTTGTTTGGCTGAGGAATGTTGAAGTTGCATGAAGAAAAAGGGTCTTGGATATGGCAGTGTTTTAAGTCCATAAGGAAGACCAATTGCCTACTGAGCTAAACTTCTATGGAAAGGAAAGTCCCATAATTGTGAATCTGGTTCCTGTGCAGAACATATTTGAAAATAAATGTGGAAATTGGAAAATCTGTGGGTGGAAAATTTGCAATAAAATTCTGAATTTGAAATTGATAACGATATCTCATATATTTCTATATACATGTGATACAGGTGAAAATAAAATATTTGTCTAGGGAGGACAACTAAAGGATGTCAAAGATGGAAAGCATGAAAGATGGCTACTATTGAAACATGAAAACCATGTGGTAAGCCATGATCACCTAGAATATGTTTTGTTATGGCAACACAATCCAGAGGGATGCCTCGATTGTTAGTCTCAACAAAGTCTTTAGAACTCATCCCATGCGAGAAATCCGTGGCAAGGAAAGATGGATCACCCAAGGGGCTGTATAGTAGAGAAGGGGATGCCTAAGCCTCGACCTGGAGGGTAAGTGACCACAAGGAAAAAGGGGACTTTGACAAATATCATACACTATTGATTAGGATCATGCACACAATGGGTATGTCAAGGAAAAATAGTAAGCCAAGAAAAACAAGAGAGCCATGTGGATACAAATCCACGAACTACACATATAAGTATTGTGCTACATTGTGACATTTTTCCTCTTGAATTTTGAACAATAGTAAAATGTTTTCACATGAAATTGTGATTAATATGCTTGTTGTACAAGACTATTGAAGGAAGGTGACGAAGGCCAAGAGTATGAAAGGACTTGACCCAAAAAGAGGGTCAAGATTTCTAAAGCAGTTGAATGACAAAGACTTGATAGGTGTCACTATGAAATAACACTGAGGGTGGTGTTCCTTTTTAAGGGGAGGGGATTGTAACACACTGTTTTCCCTAGCTTGTAATTAATCATTAATTATGATCACTATGCTATGGCATGGGAACAATATAAATGCATATTTTTTTTAGATTTCCAACGCCAACTATGGGGGTTAATCCTTGAAGTAGTGGCCATGATATCACTAGAGGAAAGAAGTGGGAAAACTATGGAAAGAGTTCATTATGTCAAATGACCCCAAAATTTCCCTTTGATGAGGATTAAACCTCCTCTGATTTTCAAGGATAGGAATCAGTTAATGAAGAAAGGACTAGTAGTTGAACCATCAACCACTCCATGAATGGAAGCATGGTCTAACTGAAGAATGTTATCCTGAAGTACCACAGGGTCTAGCAGACTAGGATGACCCGAGTTTCCTTCTAAAAGAAGGAGCAAGATAGAAAGAGAAAAACCTTCCCAATGATGGTGTGCGACAAGGGGATTGACCCATGTAGACGATTGGGAGGAGGCGTACAGGGGGCTCTATAGAGAGAAAGAGAGACACCAGAAAGGAGCACATGCAAAGAAGGGAATGTGTGACCCAGATATGAAAAATAATAGAGGAAGACCACAAGCTTGATGTTGAGGAAGCATTTGATAAATTTCACAAGGTTGTTGTGAAAAAGAGAGGATCTCTGAAAAATGACATAATTTTCCTAGTGATATCATGGCCTGGCACGAGGGTGGCCAGAGACCTAAGAATGAATGCCTCTAAGCCTATGGTTGGGTGGAAAGGTGAATACCCATAGTCAGTTGGTTGGGTGGAAAGGTGAACACCCATAGTCAGTTGGTTGGCTGCAAATTGTAATAGATAAGTATTTCGTTTACTCTATGAACTTGAATTGAAATGCATGATCGAATGTTTGTTTCTGTGACTAGGATTTGTAGTGTTTGATTCATAAATAAAATGCTCAATGTTCTTCTGTAATTTGTTTCCCTTGAATGGCTATAAGATGACCAATGTGGCCTCCGGGCTGGTTGGGAAATCCTCAAGGTATTCTTCCCAAGGATCAACTTCACAGTCCTAGAGTCGGGGTAGACTCTACGTGACTGCTACAATCCTATCGATCCTTCAAGAGTTCCTTTCCCTGTTTTAGAACCTAAGTTTCGGGGATGGAGAGCGTTTCCTTCAAACCAGTTTTTTGAGAGACCGTAGACACATTCCCACCCTTAACCAAATATTGGCTAAGAGTTGAGCTTACAACCCAAAAATCATTAGAGAGTCTATATGACCAAGTTCTGGGAACCTTGTGCTAGTCGAAAGGAGCTAAGCCTTTCTGGCTTCAGAACTCTAGGAGTTCAGGACTCCGGGGTGCTATGACCTTAACCAAATCTCAGCTAAGAGTTACGAGTATAGCCTATGGAACTTGACAAATTTCCATATAACGAAGACTCGTGACCCTTGTGTTAAGTCCGAAAGGAGCTGAGTGATTGGGACTTTGGGATTCCAGAGCTCCAGAGAAAGTTGGAGGAGAGTCATTAAAGTGTGAAGGCTCCGGAATTCCTAAACAACGAAGTCCATATCAATCATCCATCATTAAGGACACATGTCGCTAGATCCATCCAAGGTCATTCATGACTGTTGGATTTGGAGAAGGAGCGTCGGCATTAACTCCTTGACTCCTTCAATCTTCACAAGTCGACAGATTTTGGTATTCGTCATAAGTGAGACGGATCCTCCGAAGTCCTAGAGCCCGAAGTTAATCTAGGATGTATATTTGAGGATGCCCAATAACTGTTCCAATCATCAGATCTACAAAGAAGTTAGCCCGACGTTGATTGCTTTGGGAGGATAGGGGTGTTGTAATGTCCAAACCCCTGAAGGTCGAATTTACGAAGTAACAAGGACAATTGATTCTCATATCCTTCGGGATCCCTCTTAGCTGTCGATATACAGGGGATGCGTGGCACCAGATCCTATAGTCTAGAGGCTTGACACTCTGGGGAATTTAAGGCATGGCATGTCGATAAGCTTTGAAGCCCAAAGTGACAAAATCTGTCAATTCGAGGATGCTTTGGGACTTTTCCTAACCATCAGATCTAGGTTGTGGTTAGCGTGACGTTGAACAACTCCGAGAGCAAAGAGGATTTTACACCACGGAACTCCCGAAGGCAGAAGTTGTGAATCAATGAAGGTCGTAGATCTATGGATCTACATGGATAGATCTATGCCATGAGATCTGAGGGATGTTAGAGGGGTGTCTGTCTACGGCGACGCGGCTCGCTGATGTCACCCATGATAACATGGACCCACGATTGAGGTGCCAAGTGTCATCAGGATATGGATGTTTTACAAACCCCCTATTCCTATTAGAGTGTGACACACATCCCCCCTGATGAGGGCATGCATCACCACTGATCCTTGCTGCGTCTCAACTGCTGGTATGTGCTCGCTTGGCAAAAGTGGTTGGTGAAGTGACCGGGACTCCGGGAGTCCAAGACTTCGGGAGTCCGGGACTTTGGGACTCTAGAGGATTTGGGATGACATATGGTAGAGAGACTGAAAGGCCCGAAGGCCGGAGCCATGTGGCAAGCTTACGTGACTTTGGGATTTTGGGACTTTGGGAGGTCTCGTGCGTAGAAAAAAAAGGGGCGCTTAGTGCCAAAGCACAGGAGGTTTGGGTTTTCCAGCCCCACCTCATAGAAGTCAAAATAAGGGACAATGAAAGCTAGTTTTTCATACTATAGTTAAGTCTAGATGTAGATACATTCAATCTTTTAGTTTTAAAAGGAAAATATTTTACGAATTCTCAAACAATCTGATGCAATGTTGTTGGTCTAGTTTCCCCAATGACAGATCAAGAGTAAGTTCTTTTTATACAACATCATTATGGCAATATAAAGATTGTGGATTATATACACACAAAAAAACACTTATCAATGTGGAAGCTTTACAATAAAGATAACCTTGCAATTTGAAATATATCCCTTCCCTTCAAATTTGATCATATAATGTTGATGTTCAACGAGTTATAAAATGATACCCTCTTTGAGCCTAATAGTGAAAAAAATAAGTGGGAAAAGGCAGCACCTTTTTCTTGGAAAATGTTGATGGCCTACCAGTTATAAAATGATATCCTCTTTGAGCCTAATAGTGAAGAAAATAAGTGGGAAAAGGGAGCACCTTTTTCTTGGAAAAGTTGTGGAAACGGGAGGATACTGTAGAGAAGTCGTATTAGAAGATGATGTAAAAGAAATGATACCGAAAAGTTGTAAATGTACAACGGTCAAAAGAAATTTCGTGGAAATTTAGGAGATGAGCTGTAGGTACGGAAGAAATGACGGGAAGATTGAAAGAAATTTCGTGGAAATTTAGGGGATATGTGAAATCTGATCAGCTGTAGGTACGGAATAAATGAAGGGAAGATTGAAAGAAATTTTATGGAAAAGAGGATGAATGATTTGATGATAAGAAGAGAGCTTAGAAATTTATATGAAGATACCGTTTCAATTGCGCCTCCTACGTCTGGAGCAAGTTTCTGAAAACAGACATCTCAGCGCTAACAACTTGATGGTGGAGAGGAACACAGATCCAAATAAAGAAGATCATCATGAAGATGAGGGAAAAGAATACAACTCCAGCTGATCAGGGAGATCATGAAGAAGAGACAGAGGGAGATCGGGTAGCCGTGTTTAACGCTACCCACCATGAGCATGAGCTCCTCCTGTCGAAGACCCTGCCGGTCTACACTTGCAGCGGATGCAAAGAAAAAGGAGACAAGATCGGTTACAAGTGCAAGGATACCGATTCCGAACTGTGCGACGATTTCACTTTGCACGAGATCTGTGTCTTGGAAAGTTAAAGGGTTTCATAGATAATTAAGTCGAAAGGCAATGGAGCAGATTTAATAGGGGTTTAGTGATTAATAAGTTTTTTATGGACAGGATTAAATATGGCTGGAATATTCTTAGTAGTCTCACAAAATAAATGGCTGAGATTTCAATCATTAGCTTCTAGCTATTATAAAGACATCCGTTTATGTGTTTACTTTTTTACATTTACATAATCATATTTAAAAATTACTTTGATAGCTAACTAATTGACAGTAAGTGATTAACAGAAATTAAAATATTAACACTAAATAAATAAAGCTCAACAGTTTATTTGTTAATCAATAATAAAATTTAATATATTCTTTTAAGGATTCTTTTCATCTTATCAACCTTTCCACATTGATCAGCCACAATTATGTGGCTGTGCTAGTTAGTATACAAAAGGTTTTCGACCCAGGGGTTTTGACGAAATTTGATGACACAAAAATAAATGATTTAAGTTGTGATCACATGATGCACGAGAAAAGACATTTGTATTGTGAGTGGGAACAACACTCCTCCTGTAGCAAAAGAGCCATCATAACTTGGAAAGCTAAAGGGTTTCATAGATAATTAGTGTACAAAAGGTTTTGGGCCCAGTCGTTTTTGACGTAATTTGCTGACACAAAAGTAAATGATTTAAGTTATGATCACATGATGCACTTGAAAAGACATTTTTGTCAATGAGAACATCACTCCTCCTGTAGCAAAAGAGCCATCATAACTTGTAAAGCTAAAGGGTTTCATAGATGGTTAGTGTACAAAAGGTTTTGGGCCTAGGGGTTTTGACGGAATTTGATGACACAAAAGTAAATGATTTAAGTTGTGATCACATGATGCACGAGAAAAGACATTTATATTGTGAGTGGGAACAGCACTCCTCCTGTAGCAAAAGAGCCATCATCACTTGGGAAGCTAAAGAGTTTCATAGATAATTAGTGTACAAAAGGTTTTGGGCCCAGCGATTTTTGACGTAATTTGATGACATAAAAGTAAATAATTTAAGTTATGATCACATGATGCACGTGAAAAGACATTTTTGTGAGTGGGAACATCACTCCTCCTGTAGCAAAAGAGCCATCATAACTTGGAAAGCTAAAGGGTTTCATAGATGATTAGTGTACAAAAGGTTTTGGGCCCAGGGGTTTGGACGGAATTTGATGACACAAAAGTAAATGATTTAAGTTGTGATCACATAATGCACGAGAAAAGACATTTATGTTGTGAGTGGGAACAGCACTCCTCCTGTAGCAAAAGAGGCATCATAACTTGGAAAGATAAAAGGTTTCATAGATGATTAGTGTACAAAAGGTTTTGGGCCCAGTGGTTTTGACGGAATTTGATGACACAAAAGTAAATGATTTAAGTTGTGATCACATAATGCACGAGAAAAGACATTTATGTTGTGAGTGGGAACAGCACTCCTCCTGTAGCAAAAGAGGCATCATAACTTGGAAAGCTAAAAGGTTTCATAGATGATTAGTGTACAAAAGGTTTTGGGCCTAGTGGTTTTGACGGAATTTGAYGACACAAAAGTAAATGATTTAAGTTGTGATCACATAATGCACGAGAAAAGACATTTATGTTGTGAGTGGGAACAGCACTCCTCCTGTAGCAAAAGAGGCATCATAACTTGGAAAGCTAAAAGGTTTCATAGATGATTAGTGTACAAAAGGTTTTGGGCCTAGTGGTTTTGACGGAATTTGATGACACAAAAGTAAATGATTTAAGTTGTGATCACATAATGCACGAGAAAAGACATTTATGTTGTGAGTGGGAACAGCACTCCTCCTGTAGCAAAAGAGGCATCATAACTTGGAATGCTAAAGGGTTTCATACATAATTTGTGTACAAAAGGTTTTGGGCCCAGCGGTTTTTGACGTAATTTGATGACACAAAAGTAGATGGTTTAAATTGTCATCGCATGATGTACGAGAAAAGACATTTATGATGTGAGTGGGAACAACGCTCCTCCTGTGGCAAAGGAGCCATCATAACTTGGAAAGCTAAAGGGTTTCATAGATAATTAGTTTACAAAAGGTTTTGGGCCGAGGGGTTTTGACGAAATTTGACGACACAAAAGTAAATGGTTTAAAGTGTCGTTCAAAGTCTTTTTTGGGCAAGCGACAGTTGTAAGAAGAAAGTTAATGAATGTCTAGTCAAAATTGATTTTGTTAGTAGTAAATGTGGGAGTTTTCTGGTTACTTTTTTCTTTTGATTTTGGGTTGATGAATGGTTGGATCCGTGAGTGGCTAAGTTTGTATAATCTGAGTGATACAGGGGTTTTCAGTAAGATGAATCCATTTATACATTCAGAAAAATAATTTAAACAACAAAAAATAAAGATTTTGTCCAAATCTACATTGCAAATCAATTCTTACCAAAAAACCAAAAAAATAGAACAGCCTAAAATTTACAATTAATAATAATTACAGAAAATATCATACACAGTAATAATTACAAAAATTAATAAATCCTAGAAACTAACAGAATTAATAATTAAGTATTTAATTCAAAACATGGAAAATGAGCGTGGTCAGGTTTTTACACTGAGACTTGGGTTTCTAAGTACAGCTAGTTCTTTACAGCCGGGGTTACTATTATTGCTATTCCACAGCTTGTTCTTGTTCCTTTCTGGAGGGCCCAGAAATCTAAAAATCTCAAGCTGATAACATCCTACGTGAAGAAGATGAAGACTGGCAGGTTCTCACATTGTAGGCCACTGAAGGAGCATGGGCAGCATGATGGGAAAACATTCTACAAGAAAAAGATGAAGACGGAAAGGTTCGCACAGTGTAGGCCTCTGCAGGAGCATGGGCTGTCCGGTAAATCTGAGTCAATCTTTCTTTCGAATCTCCTAAAGTTCAAGTTTTAGGACAGACCATACCAATTAATAGTGCAAAACTTCTTGATAGACAAGTTAAAAGAAAACTGGTTGGTAGAGAAGGTGTTTTTTTCAAGGCAATAATAAAGCTATAGTTTATCTGACAGCCAAAACAAACCATCAATTCCGCACAATGCCCAGTATGGCATCATGGATTATGGTCATTTTAAACTATGAAGTTCACCCAACCCTAATTTCATTGATATATTCATGGTTAAATTGTAAACTCCACATTACTTAAACATACTATTAAAGAATATATTAAAATTTTGTCCATCTCTTTTGCATTTGAATTCTAAACCTTAGAGTAGTGTAAACATAGTATTAAAGAATGTTGCAAATATTAATTACAATTCGATTACAAAACATAGGGCATATGAGAGTCAAATAAAATTTATTGTTGTATTAATTGTTTGAGTCAGTTTTATTTAAATAAAATTTATTGTTGTATTAATTGTTTGAGTCAGTTTTATTTAGACAAGAAGTCTCAGTCTTCATCTATATATATAAGTATGGGTCTGTAGGTGGTAGAGATGAGAAGAAGAGTTATAATAGAATAGAGAGAAAAATTGATAGTTAGCAAGCAACAATAGTTGTGTACGGAGTCAAAGAAGTATTAGAGATCAAGCTCTGTCTTTTGTAAGTTGCATAAATTCTTCAGAAGTTATTGGAGCAGAAGCTCGTTTTAGTTATTGTATTCTCTATTAGCCCACAACGCAGAAGTTCATAATATATTTTCTCATCTTAGTTATTGTATTCTCTATTAGTCTACAAAGCGGAAGTTCATAATATATTTTTCATCTGTGTGTTGATGTATTTATGAAATTATGTTGTGAAAAATATCTTATGTGCTAAGAGTAGCACAATTCCAAGAAATTGCTCATTTAATGTTATTATCACAACTTGAGGTAAATCATGTAATGTACCCCAAATTTCGCTATAAATTTTTTTTTGAGAAAACATTATTGTCTACACGGAGGTGTACAAAGGATCTTAAGAACCATACCACTTTTTGTCAGTGGCATTACTACTAACATTATTAAAGTATTTGTTAATAATACAATGGCTAGGCCTGTCAAGGTCCATAGCCTAGGCCTAACCAATGCAAACCACTCATGTAAGTCTTAGCTACTCATTAACATAACACAAGACACTCATAGACTACAACTCATATAAGTCCTAGTTATATTACTAAGAATAACACAAGGCACTTATAAAAATGCAATTCATATATCCCTAGCTATTTTATGAACATTACAAAAGGCACTTATACACTCTAACTCATATAAGTCATAGCTATTTTATTAAACATTTACAAGGCACTTATACAATATAACTCATATATGTCCTAGGTATTTTATTAACATATCATAAGGCACTTGTAAAAATACAAATATTTAAACCCATACTCTAACTAAGCTTTAGTAACCCACCCTTGAACAATAGCGCATAAAGAGAAAGGACTAGGTTCTAACCACCATGTGCTAACCTCCACACTAGGAGTCTAGTGAGGTTCCAAAGAGTTTTGACATGTTGAATTAAACCTAGGCATAAGTTTGGAACCCTGTTACCGATACTCCTATATGCATCCACCATAACTCCTAGCCCGTGAGCAATTCGATAAGCATTAAATATCCATTCATCGGATGGTCAAAACTGAGCCTTGGCATTAGGTTGGTCGTAGCCTTTAATAGTGGTAGGTCACCTTGTTTTCCAGACCTTTACAGGGGAAGCCGAGTGAAATCATGAAAATGGGTGTGTATTTTGCTTGTTTTATGAGAAAAAAAAACCATATTTTCATGAGTTATTCAACTTCCGGCATACAAAATATTTTTTTATTTAGAATTTCACTTTACAGTAAAAACAAAACTTGTGAAGAATTTTGTTAGCTTTCCAATGACTATTTTTCAAATTTTGTTTATTAATATTTGATATGTCAATTTGACAATTGTTTAATAGTATGTTCCTTAAACATGAAAGCAATGATAATGAGTTGTTTCCCCCCCCAACAATGTATCTATTATTAAACTTTTGTTTTTAACAATCGAAATATACTGACTCTATTTTATTATGACTATAATTTTGAATCTAACAAATGAATATTATAATTTCTATAGTTTTTGAAGTTGACCAAGCTGAAAAAGTTGCAGATTTTAAACACATGTTTCCCCCACATTGTATCTATCTTATATTTTACTTAAAAGTAAAATATAAAAATACCCTTCTGAAAAGAATAGTTTAAGGATTATGAATATATTTTTTTCTAAAATTTTTAGTGTGTATTTTTAGAGATACGGATATTTCACTTCAATGAATCATAATGTCAGTTGAATCATAATTTCAATGTTCACAGAGCACTTCGCTCTATGACACTCGTCAAAGTAAAGGCCGAAGAACAAGTTCCACAACAAGTGGCACAACTTGAAGAAGTAATCCAAAAGCTCCAACAATGCATAGCAGACTTGGAACTCCACATTGTGCCTGAAACCCCTCAAGACGTAAGAAATCTAAGGGAAGCAACTTCCCACATCGCAGTTGACATATTAAAATCTCTTGCCTTTGAGTGAAAGCAACTGAGTAAATGAAGCACCCAGACATATGAGAATCTCACCAAGAACCCAGAGTTATAGGCATTGGAATCACAACTCAAGAGAGAAAAACAGCATGCATACACACTACAGGCGTAGCTGAAAGCTCTATCAGTTGTAGACAGAATGAAGAGGTCTCATGAGCAACGCATAGCCCAACATCATATCCATATGATTCAAAGCAAAGTGATGGAAGTTACTGAACAACTTCAACCAGTACAAGATAAGGCATGATAGTTATTCACAGAGGTCGAAAGAAGAGGAACAAAGCTAGAACAGGTTGTCATCACAGCAGAACAATGCCTAGAAGGGCCCATGAACGACATAGTGATAAAAGAGTTCACTGAGAAAGAGGTCGTCGGACAGTAGCAGGTCGAAACACCTCAAGCCAAGATTGAGGCCTTCAAAGCAGAACTGATTAGACCAGAGTGACTCAGGATGAATCATAGGTGAGTGTTGGGGGCATGTTGGCCCTTGACTAAGTTTTGAGAGATTCTTTGTCATATTGACCTATTTTGGGTCTTCGACAGTCTTTCGAAGGAGGAGCGCAAGATGAGGCGGATATCACGGGATCTTGGCCCACTTTTGAATCCTTTTTGGGTTTTTGAGAACATGTAATGTGTTAGCACTTAGTAAATTTCCTAGAGGTTGAAAAAGAAGAAATCTACAAAGGTAACTTTATCCAACCACTTTTAAAGCTGGGATCTAGCCCTTCTAGCTTCAGAGAGGGATCTCTCTATATGATTTAGCTTTGTTTTTAACTTTAGATGTTAGGCTAGGTAAAGAAACAGGTAGGTTTTGTTGTAAAAGTGTTTTTGAATTGGTTGAGACAGCCTACACCTCCATTGGGCTATGGGGTCTGTGTTATAATAAACATGAGATACATACCAGAAATGTAAAGGGATACTCCCACAGGGAAAGATAATATACTCACTGTATCTTTAATAGCTTAAATGATGGACATAAGAAAAGATGAGAAAGATACATTCAACTAAGAAGTAGTTAAGAATTTCTTAATTGAAAACATCATAAGATAAACATTAAAATCTTTTAAAGTTGGAAACAGGGTATCCAAGATAAATCCTGCAACATACGTTACTTCTTAAATATTAGTTTCAGAAAACAATATGATCACAAAGCAAGAATACATTAAACTCAGAGAATAAACATCACCAGTGAATACACGTAAGAATCCTGTAAAAGTACCTCCTTTTTATTAATGGCGGATCTCTTAAAAAATGTTACAGTCTGATAGCGTCAGGGTGTAAAGATCAATAACCCTCAATACTTCGAAAGGTGAAGTATTTATAATTAAAATTACAAATGTTCCTGTCATAACTAATCAGGACGTGCTCATTCTATTTTTAGTCTAACTAATTTAGCTAATTAAAACTACTTGATGACTTGGTACAATTGCATGCGGAATTTCTGGGGTAGGCCGTTGGCAAGGTTCCTGCGTAACCTATTCTGATTGGACAGGTGACTGGACCTGGATATCTCATCTGCTAATCGAGCAAATTGCAGAGCTCCTCCCATCTAAGATGAATAGGCACAGTGACTTTGAGCAATCTCTGATACACTTCATCCATTTCAGTATATTTAGCGAATGTGGGCTTAGTGAGGAATATGTATTGAATCTTGTGTTGGATACTGATGCCCAACTAAAGAGCATCCAGGAATGCTTTGCCGGTGATATCCCTTGTATGCCAGCAAACTTTGAATTTTCCTTAGACACTTTAGACAATCTCTTTTTGTAATCTGGGAGTGTCATCAGTTTATCATTAATAACTTTCAGACCAGGGAGACCCTTCTTCTGGAGAGCTTCGATCTTGCTGAAGAATTTATGCACCCTCTAATCCATGACCTCAACCTTTTCTTCCAACTAAAGCATTAGACTTCTCTTGGTCAAAACACTTTTGACCTCAAGAATGGTCTCTATTTAGTCTTCTACCTTCAGCTCTTCTAGCTCTTCTCTAGTCTTGGAATTGAGGAATTTGATGATGTCATTTGCCTAAGTTGGTCTATCTCCCAATTCTATTCTGATCTTCTCAATAGCCTGTTTACTTCTCTGTACCCACTCGTTCTGCTCAAACATGATTTGGATCATGGGCCAGATCTCATTTATGGACTTCGTGATGTTAGTCCATACATTCTCTTTAACCTTAGCCAAAGTCTTCCCTTCCATTCTTTGCTTTTGGAGCTGCTGTAACTCTTTCTTGAGCTACTTAGTTACTTGCTTTTCTTTGGAAAGACTGGTTTGGAAGGAAGTCTTGAGTTCCTGGAGGTTCTCAACTTCTTTCTTAAGCCTGTTGATCTCTGTCTCTTGCAGGTTCATCTTCTCCATGGATTTGGCGAGGTCTGTTGTTCCCTCTTGTGGTGTCACTGGTGTTGCAGATGGAATTGCTATTACTGCTGCTTTGCTCAATCCTGCAATTGGGATAGCACTCAATGGAATTCCTTCCATTGGCTTCAACTGATCTTTCTCTTTCAATAATCTCTCCATATCAACTTCCATTTCTTTGAGCTGAGCATCCTGCTCCATGAGCAACTTAAGCATTTCATCCTTCTCGCCTTCTTTTTCTTCTATCTCCCTCGTCTGTGAGTCTTTTGTAGGAGGAAGCTTCAGCTGTTTCCTCAAGGAGGTGATATCTGCATTCTTCTTCTTTATCATATCTTCTGCAGCTTTGACGTTCGTAGAATCATAGCTGATCTTGAGGACCAGCTCCTCTAAAGTCTTAATTCTGTTGTCCTTTGCAAAGGATGATATTTTTTCCAGCTTGAGCTACGTTTGAGCATTGTTGAGTGACACCTGTAATTTTTCTACAGAGGCAGAAGCATGTGCCAATGTGTGAAAAACCATCTCCCCTATCTTTTTATGCAAATCCATCTGATCTGTTGGGTGCACGTCCTTCATCTGGAACTCGAAGGTGGCTCTCTTGTAGTCTGTGATTACCTTGGGATCTGGTACCTGTGCCTGAAGAAAGGCCATGTGCATCCTGCCTCTTTCTGTGTTGAATACACATAATAGCCTATGCTGCGTGATGAATGAATGCTTCCGAAACTGGGCATAAGTACTGCTGGTGAGGGTCTGGTTCATTTTCTTGATCAACTCGTACTTCTCAAAAATTCCCAACTTGGGACCAGCCTTGCCTGGCTGAGTGTCTAATGGAGAGTCTGTGGATTGCTATGGTGATCTCCTTATACTAACTTGAACCGAAGGGTGGAATGACCAGCTTGACACCTGTGGTAGGTGGAACCTCTTTTTCTCTAGTTGTAATAGGATCTGAGACTGTCTTGGACCTCTTGGTGTGCAACTGGAACTCCTCGGATGATACCTCCGTGACAGGCGGAGATGAATCCTGTCGGGGCCTCTTCTCTTTAGGGACCTGTGGTGTAGTAGTTGGTGGTACAGTGGCCGGGGGAACCTGCTGTTCTGCTTCGATCAATGTGTCAGGCACCCACACTGTCTGATTGGCAAATTTTTCGATCTCGAGCTAGGACTCATGAACATACGGGATGTTTTTATTTTTCACCCGCATTTCTGAAATGATCCCACATGGATCATAGTTCCATGGGAAACTCATAAAGAATTTCATTTATTTTAACATTTTGTCAGCTTCTTCCCCGACGCTTTGAGTATTGCAGATGAAAGAGCCAATCTACCCCTTGATTCTCAATTGCTACTTCTTCTTCAGGGAGAAAAAATAAATGTCATCTGAATTCATGATCTGCCTTATATACTCTAACACAAATATTCCTACCGACACATACTTTGGAAGTTTGTAGGGTGCCAATTCACACCCAAAAACTCGGATCTCGGTGTGGTCTTGATACAAGCACCAGTCCCCTATCTTTGCGTTGTCCAAGAGATGTAGAATTCTCTGGACCTCATTGTTTATTCATGGATCGGGCCTGCCACTCAACATGCTTACCACAGGGTGGTAGAAAAGATCAATAAATGCCTTGAAGCTATATTCTGTGAAATTGTGCTTCAACAAAGATGTCCATGCTGTGACTGTTTGATGCCTTCCATCTGCGTCCATTTTCTACATAGAAAAACTGAACTTATCTTCTTGATAGAAAACAAACATGTAGGCCAATATAGAAGAATATCTGAAAATGCATTCCATGCCAAAATTCACGAACTGTTCATGAATATTGTTGGCCAAGAAGGTACTGAAATCGAACTGTGTGGTGGGTTTTTCATCAGTGGAGAAAATGGATAGAAAACCCAGAATGGGCTCATCTACCCACTGGTCGGAATAGTATCCTAACAGAGTGCAAAGAGAGGAAATGATCTGGTTTCCCTTGGTGGAGAACATGGATGACAGGTAAGGTCGATTGGTGGAAGGGAATTGAGCGGAGGTGAGAAGGAACAACTCAAAAATTTGAGCTCTTTGGGGAAAGGTCATATTTTGATACAACTCTGTAAGGATTTCTAGGTTTAAAGGAGAAACAGAATCAGCACGAGCAATTTTCATCATTTGGTCAATGTCTTCGGGAGTGATGAAGAAGAGGACGTCTCCAGATGAAGAGACGATGGCCCTCTGGTCGGGAATATAATGAGCTTGGCATTTGAGGGAGAATTCGGGAAAGTAGTGTATCTGGGGAAACAGGTACAGGGGCAAATTGGACTCCCAGAGTCCAATTTCATCGCTCTAGTCTAAGAACACCTCCTGAAGCCATGACTAGAGGTTTGAAAATTCGAACTTGCAAATGGTATCTGCGATCAATCTGTCTTTATCGACCAATGGGATTTTGTCCAGGTCGACAAGAGGAGGAAGAAAAGGATTCTCTTCTCCTTCCGCTAGTCTTGGCTTTGGTGCCATCTCTGCAAAAGTACCTACAATAAACACTATGTTAGTGGGGTCGACTGGTTGTGGATGAAGGTGAAGGGAAAGCAATGGAGGAATAAGAGGTAGATTTTCTGGTGCGATAGAGGAATAGTGAATGAAGAGGGAAAACGATAGTTTTATTTAAAATTGGGGTCAGTTTGGCGTGGGAGACAGGTCAGCAGGATAACGGGTATGTTATCTGGTAATAAATGAACAATAGGCCACTTGGGGGTGAGATGGCAGGTGACGATGGCCAAAACATACAGATGGGTGACGTGGAGGCTAGGGATTGGAGTTAAAAGTCGCAATAAGGGGTTGATCATGAGTCAAAAGGTGAGGGACTGACAGTAGGGACTGACAACATTTAAGGGATGGGACACAACTCGGGAGCAAGTGGAACAAGTGGGAGATGACGTCCATGAGTGACGGGGGCTGTTAGATAGCATATGGGAGATGGGACTTCAGTACCAATAGGCTGACACCACATATGGCCAGGGGCTCGCTAGAGGAGAATAACAATTTCGGACCCCCCCCCCCCTTGGTTAAAAGTAGAACATCAGGGGGGGTCTGAAAACCATCTTAAACCGTTGATAAAAGCATTTTATGCGCTTTTCTTCAACTTTCAAATAGATACCACCATGGTGCTTTGACCAACTATATTTTAATCATTTGGAGCATGGTGTAATCTTGACCTCAAGCTGGTTTTATTAGGGTGAAACAAATGAAGCAATTAACCTACATCCTAACCTATCTTCCTAGGACAGTTAACCCAGATTAAACTGTTGGGTTAAGAAATTACTCTACCTAAGGGCTATCTGACCAGGATTAGACAGTCTGGTCAGATGTATTCACTAATCTAACCTAAGGGTTGTCTGACCAGGATTAGACAGTCTAGTCAGATGTATTCACTAATCTAACCTAAGGGTTATCTGACCAGGATTTGATAGTCTGGTCAGATTTATTCACTAACCTATCAAAATTAAATTTAAAAAGAACTTGGCCATGCTTCAAAGGTATGGACAAGTTACTATTATTGCATGGGGCTTTCATTTCAATTCTTTTATGCCCTCTTTTCCTCTTTTTCTTTCCTTTTTCTTNCCAGTTGATTCCCATAATTTATGGGGTGATAACAGCGGCTCCACCTGGGGATGGTACTTCCCTGTGAAGTGCCAAGAATCTTGGTTCCTGTAATCCTGAAAATTTCTGCTTAGTATCCTTTGTTGGTTTTATTCTCAAAAATTTGAAAAACAATGGTCAGTGTCTTAGGGCCTTCTCTTCAGGCTTCAACCAACTAACTAATGTTTCTCACTCAGAAAATGCAAGTGAAAAAAAAAATGAAACTTAAACCGGTATGTACAATGGAGAGTGAGCAATCAAATATTCTACTGAGGCGGGACATAATGTTTCAGCATTCTGCCATTCACAGGTGCTCCTGGCAGATCTGACCCATCGACATTGTTTAGTAAGAAATAATTGTTTCCTTTGAAAGCTTGGATCATGTATGGCTCTGTCCACAGATTGTCAAATTTCCCATGCTTTCCCTTGTCCTCATTTCTGGCATCCCATCTCAACACCAAATCTCCCAGCTCAAAATCATCCTCCTTGGTTCGTTTGTCAAAGATCTTCTTGATGTTTTCTTGGATGACCTATGTTTTGTTGAAAACTTCTTCTCTAGTCTACTGCAAATGGACCATCTGGTTGATCCTTCTCCATGAGTCATTTGGCTCAGCTTGTATCTCTTGAAGTAATTTCATGATAGGGACTCCCAAAGAAGTGGGGAAAATAGCCTCTGTACCATAGACCAGCTGGTATGGTGACATACCAATTGACCTTTTGGTGGTCAGTCTGTCGGCTCATAAATAAAACACTAACTTATTGTGCCATGATTTCTTGTTTTCCTGCAATGTTTTCTTGATGATATTTACCAAAGTGTTTTTTGAAGATTCCGCCAACCCATTTCCCTGAGGGTAGTAGGCTATGGAATGCCCCAAACCAATGTGATATTGGTGGCAGAAATCTATGAGTTTCTTCGACCGAAAGGCAACTGCATTGTCAGTTATAATCTTTCTAGGACAACCAAAATGAGATAAAATATTATTTTCAAGGAATTTGATAATTACTGAGTCAGTGGCTTGCCTACTTGGTACTGCCTCGATCCATTTGGTAAAATAATCAGTGGCAGTAAGAATCCACTTGTGTTGGCCTGAAGATGGGGGGTGTATTTCTCCAATGAAATCGAGTCCCCATTGCTAGAAAGGGGCCTCAACTGAGATTGGTTTCAGAGGTAGAGGAAGGAGTTTCCTTTTTCCTTCAAATAGTTGACACTGGTGACATGCTGCTACCTTCTAATGTACATCTGCAAACAGGGTGGGCCAGTAGAATCCATCTCTGAGTATTTTGTTGGCTGTGACCTTCTAGTTCAAATGGCAACCACATTCTCCTGCATGAAACTCCTGCAACACTTTATCAGCTTCTTCTTTTAATAAACAATTTAACAAAATGCCTGGAGGATCTTTCGAATAGAAATTTTCTAGAATACAGAATTTCAAAGCTTTCAACTTCAAAAATCTAGCTTTGGTCTTAGTCAAACCAGTGGGAGCTTGTAAATTTTTCAAAACGAAAATAAGGTCTGCGAACCATGGAGAGTTTAGAAATACCTCTCTCACATTTGGAGTCGCCATCTCACCCTGTTCATCTACCACATCTAGAAAATTTATGTCAAGAGCATGGAAGTTTGATTCAGCCATTAATTTAGCGAGGCCTTGGCCTTTAATTAGTTTCATGGGCTTAATCTCTATATCGTATTCTAAAATGGAAGCAATCCATTTTCCCCTTCTTCCATTAGGGTTGTCCTGTGTCAAAATATCTTTTACTACAGCATTCAGAACATATCCTATGGTGTGTGAATGAAGAATGTAGACTCTAAAGTCTTTTATGGCTTTTACCAAAGCAAAAGCTTGCTTCTCCATGATCTTGTAATTCAGGGAAACATCTCTTAATGCTTTGCTGAAGAAAGCTATGGGTTGTTCATACCCTTCGCTGTTCTTTTGTAATAATACCACTGCTATCGTATGTTCGGAAGAAAAAGAAAAAAGATAAAAATCCTTAGTGAAATCAGGACTCATTAAGACAGGGGCCTCAGTGAGGGCCTGTTTGACTTGTTCGAAGGACTGTTTGGACTCAGAGTCCCACTTTATTTTTACATCTTTTTTAAGCATGTTTGTAATGTTCATGAGGTGTTCTGCCAGATTGGGAATGAATCTTCGTAAAAAATTAATTTGCCCAATAAAAGACTGTAGTTCTTTGAGGTTTCTTGGGTGTTCTACTTTTAGTATGGCATCGATTCTGCTGGGGTCTATTTTGATACCTTCCTTTGAGATGATGTGTCTTAGTAGTTTTCCTTCTTATAACCCAAAAAGACACTTCTTAGGATTTAAAGAAATCCCAAACTTTCTACACTTCTCAAAAACTCGTCTAAGGTGCCTTAGGTGTTCATCATCCGATTGACAAAACACAGTTATATCATCTAAATAGATGACAATAAAATTACCAGATTCTTCCACGAAGGTGATATCCATTGCGCTCTGGAACGTGGCTCCTGCATTCATCAGTCCAAAAGGCATTTCCACATACATGAAAGTGCCCCATGGTGTGGTGAAAGTGGTTTTGTCTTGATCATCCGGGTGAACTAAAACCTGGTTGTAGCCCGAGAAACCATCCAACAGAGATATTCGACTGGACCCAAGCACCCTTTGCAAGATGTTGTCCATTTTTGGCAAGGGGTAATTATCCTTCACGGACACTTTGTTCAGATTTTGGAAATATATGCAGAGTCTGATTTCCCCGGTTTTCTTACGTGTAGGGACCAAATTAGAGACCCACTTGGAAAAACGCAGTGGGACTATGATCTTGGCATCGTACATTTTCTTGATTTCTTTTTCTATCAGAGGGAACAACTTGGGATTTATCCTCAGTTTTTTCCTAAACGGTTTTTGGTCTTCCTTTATTGGAATCCTGTGTTGTATGATGCTGGTATCATAGGCTTTTAAATCTTCATAGCCCCAAGCAAAAACATCTGAATATTTTTTGAACAACTCAATGTATTTGAGCTTTTGTTCTGGGGGTAATGATTTGGATAGTTTGACCATCCTAGGATTCTCTTCAGTCCCTATATTACAATCCTCTACCTCTTGTCCATGAGCTTCTATTTTTGGTTTTTTGGCTACATCATTACTGTCAAATAAATCTTCTAAAGGAACAAGACCTCTAGGCAAAACATTGCTTTTCAACTGTAAAACATCAGCATCCAATTCATCATCACCTAATTCTTTTGAATCTATGGTATTTACACTATCAATTTCAAAATCAAAATTATTTACATTTTCATCTTCATTTTCTAAATCTATATTTGTACATTGAAAATCGTTCTTGCATTGCAGAAAGTCTTCAATTTGGTCATCATTACCAAACACTTGCCAATACCTGATATTGTCAGGGACCGTCGGTCTGCATTTCACTACAACAGTATATGGACGAGTCGAGCGGAAAGGAATCTTACAGGTGACTGCTGAGGTGGCTAATCCGTCTGCCAGAATATTTTGTCCCCTCAGCATTACCTGCAAGTCCACTTCAGTAAAACACCTCAAAGCATCAAGAACAAAATTTATATAAGCTCTAAGACATGGGTGTTTTACAACATACTCACCTTTAATTTGCTTGATTATTAACTCAGAATGTCCTCTTACCATAATCTGTTTGGCACCAACCTTTTTCAACAGCTTCAGACCGAGCATCAAAACTTCATACTCGGCAACATTGTTAGTGCACTGGAAATTTAATTTGTAGGAATGATTTTCTGAGTACCTGTTTCTGTGATTATGCAGCCAGACTCCAGCTCCTACTCCTTCTTTACTCACAGCTCCATCAAAATCCATACTCCAGAAATCAGCGGGTAACTCTTCAGTTATCACGTTCTTCATTTTTGCTACCTCAATGCTTTCTGAGCTTTGATCTTGACCAGATAGGTCTTCCATCAGCTGAGTATCTTACTCTTCCATATCACCATCATTGTACAAGATGAACGAATCTAAATCGGAATGTTTAGAGTAAAGGGGGTAATTGTGTGGTTTTTCTTGGCTACTGACCATGTACTTCATCAGTGTTTCTCTGTACAGCCTCCTCTATTGCCTGAACACTGGAATAGTGGCGTAAGACATATCCAACTGTAGGGTTCCTTTCAACTTAGCCCCCCAAGACCAGGATAGCAACATTCCATACTTTGGTGGGATGTCTGCAACCACCACATCCATTACCATGCTCTTCTCAGGAATCTGAACCAAGGTGATGCATAGGTCCTTGATAAAACCAATACACTTAACTTTGTTGGAATCAAATGAGTGTAAATCCTTTTATGGTCTGGTGACCTCCAGTCCCATCTTTTCCATTACTGCCTTAGGCATCAGATTGTGGGAGGCACCTGAGTCCAGCATAGCGTTATGCAGGATCAAGTCATGTATGTTTAGACTGATGTAAAAAGGAACGACCTCGCCAGTATCATCTCTACCATCTACTTCAGGCCCGAAAAGAAGCTCAGGATGATCATCAGTAAGGTTCACAGTGTCTGAATGATTCACTGATCCAATGGTTAAGGCCTTTGTGCCTATGTTAGGTTCAATGGCCAGTGCTTTAATTACCTGTGAACAATACCCATCTCCGTTCATCAACTCTGTAAGTGGGATGGGAATTTTTATTTTTTCTAATTCCCCCTCAAGGCTAAAAGGTGTAGGATTTCTACCTTGGCTTATCAGTTCTGATTTGTCCGCCATATTCTTCGGCTCAGAAGTACTCGGTAGATTAATATGTGAACCATCAGGCTATGATGGCCTTTTCAGAATGGTGATGTTTTTCTTCATGGGAGCTTCGACATTACTTTTCTCAGGGATCTTTTCTGTAGCAGTCTTCTCAGAAGTCTTCTCAGTAGTAATTTTCTCAGGAGTCTTCTCAGCAGATGACTAATAGGTCTTTTTGGTTTCGAAAACCTTTTTTGTTTCAGTCATCTTCTTTGGAGAACTCCCTTCTGTCTTCTTACTCCACAGATTTTACAGTCGGTGTACCTCCAGAATGGCATTTTCAAAGGCCTGTTTTTCTGCATCTTCGGCTTCTTCACTTACTTTTGTTTGATTTAGCAGAAAGAGTTCCTGCTCTTCTTGAGTAAGAAAAATAGCCTCGTTGTCGTGAATGCCCATGAGGTTGATATGAGTGTCCTCCAATTCCTCAATCACTTCCCCCCCTTCAGCAGCATAGCTTTCATGCAGGGGAGGTCTAATCTGCTGATCAGGACCCCTCTACTCCCTTTGATCCCTAGGCTCTCTCTGTCTGATTTGAGGAGGGTTTCTCTTGAAATTGGGGTTCCGAATCTGAGGAGCAGGTGTGTTGTCCCTTGGAGGATTTCTGTCTGACAAATGCATTCTTTCCAGCATTAATTCTACTATTTTGGCCAAAGAATCTAGCTTGGAATCTGTGGTCAACGTGGCAGGTTCTTCTTTGATCATGAATCTCCTTTATGACCTCTGTCATGCCCTTTTTTCCAATAAATTGGTCTCCACACTTATAGCACTTTTTTTCATGTCCTCTAGGGTGGAAGCATTTCTTTCTCTTAGTTGGTATGACATGTCAGCATCAAATCCATCAGGGAATTTAATCAATGCCAAACCCTGTGGAGGTTTGATTTCAGTTGGAATTGCATTGTAGAGGTTGTTAAAACGGGTGCAATAATCTTGTACCGTCTCACCTTGATTTCTTTTTATATTCTCGTATTCTAATAATATCTAGAGAGGGTTTTTCTTTACCTCCCATCTATCAAGAAAACTTCTTTGGAACGCAACAAGGTCAGGAACTGAGGTGGCAGGTAAATCTTTGAACCATTTCTTGATGTCTCCTGTCAGACTTTGGGAAAACAATCGCATTTGGACGTCAGCCTCATCAACTTCTTGCAAGTCAAAATAATCGTTAATTTTATCCACATGTTGTTGGGCGTTTAAAGGTCCTGTTGCATCGAACTGTGGAATTCTAGTTTGATAGTCTTGGGGCATGGCATGTAGCAGTGCAACCAACACCAAAGGAGCATATCGAGCTGCCATGATGGGTGGAGGAGGTGGAACAACAACCTGTATGGTCAAAGAGGTAGAGAATGAAGACGAGGACGAGGAGGGACTGGACGGTACATAGGTAGTGATTTGTAGTTTAGTCATGGGAGACAAGACTTCGGGGGTTCGGGGTTGCAACATAGTTGGGTCAAAGACGAGTCCAAACACAAAACTATCAGACCGTGTTCTAACCAAGCTTCACTATGGAAAGGTATCAAGATTAAGGTTTTGAGAGATAACTTATTTTCCTGAAAAGGAAGGAGACTTATGCAGGGGAGTATAACTCACTGAACCGACAGCCAAGGTCTTTCACCTGAGCAAATGTTCGGGGTTATCTATCACTATTACGGGTTCTGGGTCTGGATGAGATCGAGTGTGAACTTTCTTGGGAGCCAGAACTCTTTTTGGTTTTTATATATGTATTTTTTTTAATTTTGTGAGTCTGAAAATAATATGTACAAAGTTTGATAAACCTCTAAACATTACTTTCTTCTCAAAATCAAACGTTCTTTTTCCAGGAAAGAAAACATGAAATTATCAGTTCTTAGTTCTTCCCCAGTATGGTCGCCATTATGTTAGCACTCAGTAAATTTCCTAGAGGTTGAAAAAGAAGAAATCTACAAAGGTAACTTTATCCAACCACTTTTAAAGTTGGGATCTAGCCCTTCCAACTTCAAAGAGGGATCTCTCTATATGATTTATTTTTGTTTTTAACTTTAGATGTTAGGCTAGGTAAAGAAACAGGTAGGTTTTGTTGTAAAAGTGTTTTTGAATTGGTTGAGACAATCTACACCTCCATTGGGCTATGGGGTCTATGTTATAATAAACATGAGATACAAACTAGAAATGTAAAGGGATACTCCCACAGGGTGAGATAATATACTCACTGAATCTTTAATAGCTTAAATGATTGACAGAATAAAGGATGAGAAAGATACATTCAACTAAGAAGCAGTTAAGAATTTCTTAATTGAAAACATCAGAAGATAAACATTAAAATCTTTTAAAGTCGGAAACAGCGCATCCAAGATAAATCCTGCAACATACGTTACTTCTTAAAGATTAGTTTCAGAAAACAATATGATCACAAAGCAAGAATACATTAAACTCAGAGAATAAACATCACCAATGAATACATTCAAGAATCCTGTAAAAGTGCCTCCTTTTTATTAATGGCAGATCTCTTCAAAAATGTTACAGTCTGATAGTGTCAGGGTGTAAAGATCAACAACCCTCAATACTTCAAAAGGTGAAGTATTTATAATTCAAATTACAAACGTTCCTATCATAACTGATCAGGACATGTTCATTCTATTTTTAGTCTAACTAATTTAACTAATCAAAACTGCTTGATGACTTGGTACAACTGCATGCGGAATTTCTGGGGTAGGCCATTAGTGAGGTTCCTGCGTAACCTCTTATGACTGGACAGGTGACTAGACCTGGATAGCTCATCTGCTAATCGAGCAAATCGCAGAGCTCCTCCCATCTGAGATGACTAGGCACAGTGACTTTGAGTAACCCCCGATATACTTCATCCATTTCAGTATATTTAGTGAATGTGGGCTTAGTGAGGAATATATATTGAATCTCGTGTTGGATACTGATGTCCAACTGAATAGCATCCAGGAATGCTTTGCCAGTGATACTCCCTTGTATGCCAGAAAAGTTTGAACTGTCCTTAGACACTTCAGATAGTCTCTTTTTGTAATCTGGGAGTGTCATCAGTTTATCATTAACAACCTTCAGACCGGGGAGACACTTCTTCTGGAGAGCCTTGATCTTGCTGAAGAATTTCTTTACCCCCTGATCCATGACCTGAACCTTTTCTTCCAGCTGAAGCATTAGACTTCTCTTGGTCAAAAGTCTTTTGACCTCAAGAATGGTCTCCGTTCTGTCTTCTATATTCAGCTCTTCTAGCTCTTCTCTAGTCTTGGAATTGAGGAATTTGATGATGTCATTTGCCTGAGTTGGTCTGTCTCCCAATTCTATTATGATCTTCTCAATAGCTTGTTTACTCCTCTGTACCAACTCGTTCTTCTCAAACATGATTTGGATCATGGGAAAGAACTCATTTATGGACTTGGTGATGTCAGTCCATACATTCTCTTTAACCTCAGCCAAAGTCTTCCCTGCCATTGTTTGCTTTTGGAGCTGCTGTAACTCTTTCCTCAGCTGCTCAATTACTTGCTTTTCTTTGGAAAGACTGGTTTGGAAGGAAGTCTTGAGTTCCTGGAGGTTCTCAACTTCCTTCTTAAGCCTGCTACTCGCTGTCTCTTGCAGGTCCATCTTATCCATGGATTTGGCGAGGTCTGTTGTTCCCTCTTGTGGTGTCACTAGTGTTGCAGATGGAATTGTTGTTACTGCTGATGTGCTCAATCCTGCAATTGGGATAGCACTCAATGGAATGCCTTCCATTGGCTTCAGTTTCTCTTTCTCTTTCAATAATCTCTCCATCTCAGCTTCCATATCTTTGAGCTGAGCATTCATCTCCATGAGCAGCTTAAGCATTTCATCCTTCTTGCCTTCTTTTTCTGCTATCTCCCTCGTCAGTGAGTATTTTTTAGGAGGAAGCTTCAGTTGTTTCCTCAAGGAGGGGATATCTGCATTCTTCTTCTTTATCATCTCTTTTGCAGCTTTGACATTCGCAGGATCATAACCGATCTTGAGGACCAGCTCCTTCAAAGTCTTAATTCTGTTGTCCTTTGCAAAGGACAATATTTTTTCCAGCTTGAGTTGCATTTGAGCATTGTTGAGCGACACCTGTAATTTTGTTGCAGAGGTAGAAGCATGTGCCAATGTGTGAAAAACCATCTCCCCTGTCTGTTTATGCAAATCCATCTGATCTGTTAGGTGCACGTCCTTCGTCTGGAACTCAAATGTGGCTCTCTTATAGTCTGTGATTACCTTGGGATCTGGTACTTGTGCCTGAAGAAAGGCCATGTGCATCCTGCCTCTTTCTGTGTCGAATGCGGATAACAGCCTATGCTGCGCGGTGGATGGTTGCTTCCGAAACTAGGTGTAAGTACTATTGGTGAGGGTCTGGTTCCTTTTCTTGATCAGCTCGTACTTCTCGAAAATGCCCAACTTGGGCCCAGTCTTGACTGGCTGAGTGTCTAATGGAGAGTCTGTGGATTTCTTTGGCACTGCTGTGGTGATATCCTTATACGGACTTGAACCGAAGGGTGGAATGAACGGATTGACACCTGTGGTAGGTGGAACCTCTTTTTCTCCAGTTGTAACAAGAACTGAGACTGTCTTGGACCTCTTGGTGTGCAACTGGAACTCCTCAGATGATACCTTCGTGACAGGCGGAGATGAATACTGTCGGGGCCTCTTCTTTCTAGGGACCTGTGGTGTAGTAGTTGGTGGTACAGCGGCCAAGGGAACCTGCTGCTCCGCTTTGATCAATGTGTCAGGCACCCACACTGTCTGATTGGCAAATTCTTTGATCTTGGGCTTGGACTCATGAACATAGGGGATGTTTTTATTTTTCACCCCCATTTCTGAAATGATCCCACATGGATCATAGTTCCATGGGAAACTCATAAATAATTTCATTTCTGTTAATATTTTTTGAGCTTCTTCCCTGGTGCTTCGACTATTCCAGATGAAAGAGCCAATCTGCCTCTTGATTCTCAATTGTTGCTTCTTCTTCAGGGAAACAAAATGAATTTCATATGAATTCATGATCTGCCTTATATACTCTAACGCAAAGATTCTTATCGGCACATACTTTGGCAGTTTGTAGGGTGTCAATTCACACCCAAAAACTCATATCTCGGTGTGGTCTTGATACAGGCACCAATCCCCTGTCTTTGCATTGTCTGAGAGATGTAGAATTCTCTGGACCTCATCGTTTATTCATGGCTCGGGCCTGCCACTCAACATTCTTACCACAGGATGGTAGAAAATATCAATAAATGCCTTGAAGCTATACTCTGTGGAATTGTGCTTCAACAAAGATGTCCACGCTGTGACTGGCTGAGGCCTTCCATCTGCGTCCATTTTCTGCATATAAAAACTAAACTTATATGCTTGATAGAAAACAAACATGTAGGCCAATATAGAAGAATATCTAAACATGCCTTCCGTGACAAAATTCACGAACTGTTCGTGAATATTGTTGTCCAAGAAGATACTGAAATCGAATTTTGTGGTGGGTTTTTCATCAGTGGAGAAAATGGATAGAAAACCCAGAATCGTCTCATCTACCCACTGGTCGGAATAGTATCCTAACAGAGAGGAAAGAGAGGAAATGATCTGGTTTCCCTTGGTGGAGAACATGGATGACGGGTAAGGTCGGTTGGTGGAAGGGAATTGAGCGGAGGTGGGAAGGAACAACTCGAAAATTTGAGCTCTCTGGGGAAAGGTCATTTTTTGATACAACTCTGTAATGATTTCTAGGTTGAAAGGAGAAACAGGATCAGCACGGGGAATTTGCATCATTTGGTCAATGTCTTCGGGAGTGATGAAGAAGAGGACATCTCCAGATGAAGAGATGATGGACCTCTGGTTGGGAATATAATGAGCTTGGCATTTGAGGGCGAATTCGGGAAAGTGGTGTATCTGGGGAAACAGGTACAGGGGCAAATTGGACTCCCAGAGTCCAATTTCATCGCTCTGGTCCAGGAACACCTCCCGAAGCCATGATTGGAGGTCTGAAAAATCGAAGTCGCAAATGGTATCTACGATCAATCTGTCTTTATCGACCAACGGGATTTTGGCCAGGTTGACAGGAGGAGGAAGAAAAGGATTCTCTTCTCCTTCCGCTGGTCTTGGCTTGGCACCATCTCTGCAACAGTACCTGCAATAAACACTATGTTAGTGGGGTCGAATGGCTGTGGATGAAGGCAACGGGAAAGCAATGGAGGAATAAGAGGTAGCTTTTCTGGTGCAATAGAGGAATAGTGAATGAAGAGGGAAAACATTAGTTTTATTTAAAACTGGGGTCGGTTTGGCGCGGGAGACAGGTCAGCAGGATAACAGGTATGTTATCCAGTAATAAATGAACAACATGCCACTTGGGGGTGATATGGCAGGTGACAGTGGCCAAAACATACGGACGGGTGATGTGGAGGCTAGGGATTGGAGTTAAAAGTCACAATAAGGGGCTGATCATGAGTGAAAAGGTGAGGGACTGACAACAGGGACTGACAACAATTAAGGGATGGGACACAACTTGGGAGCAAGTGGAACAAGTGGGAGATGACATCCATGAGTGATGGGGGCTGTCAGATAGTATATGGGAGATGGGACTTCAAGACCAATAGGCTGACGCCATGTATGACCAGGGGCCCACTAGAGGAGAATAAAAATTTCGGACCCCCCACCTTTGGTTAAAAGTAGAACATCAGGGGGGGTCCGAAAACCATCTTAAACCGTTGATCTGCGCGCCCGTTTCCTGGCCGCAGATCTTAGCACGCCTTTTATCTCTCATTCCACCCCCCCCTCCATTAAAGGCAGAACAGACGGGGGGGTCCGGAATCAAATCTGGGCCTTTGATTTCATCCCTTGTCTCTGGGCCATCTAGATGTGCGCAATTCTTATTACTGATTCCGGA
>JASDQU010436321.1:45918-57313 GCA_032191745.1 Picea mariana | reverse complement strand
AAGATGTAATCAACCCTAATCTAGAAGATCAAAATTATCTATCTGTTTTGCCAAGTGTAAAGAAAAAAATAAGCATTGCTAAGATAAGAACAAATTCTCACGAGCTCCATAGTGAAACTGGGTGTTGGTCAATTCCTAAAACGCCATGGGATGAAAGAGTGTGTCACCTTTGTGAGACTAAGAAGGTTGAAGATGAAAAACACTTTCTCTTGGATTGTCCAACCTATACCCATATTAGATCTCATTTTCAAAATATTGATCACACTACCAACCTTCCTAACCTCTTAACTCAACAAAAGTATGGTGGTCTTGGAAAACTTCTCTTAATGCTTTTCGAGCACAGAAACAAAATTATAAAGAACCACAAGTAATCACTTACCCTCTTAAGGTACGATAGACCAATTAGGCCTTAGTGGACGTTAATCATCATCATCATCATCATCATCATCTACTGCAACTATCATTATTATTAATTATTTACTTGTAATTTAAATTATTAATATTTTGAAAATTTTATGAAATATTTAAAAAAAAATTGGTTGTAAAATGTTTTTTGAGAAGAATTTTACATTGTAGTAAGTTCTTGAAATAAAATATTTTATTTTTGGGCAAAACATGAAGTTGAATTTAACTAAAATTTGAAGAGTAATTTAAATTTTACATGATCCAAGTTTTTTTTTTAAATAGAAAAAAGATCTTATATTAGTAAATATAAAGTTGACTTTTACAAAATACATCTTTTTTTCATAAGTTGTAAGGAAGTATGACATCAAAAAACAAAAGCCATCCTAAAAATGTCCTTTTACAAAATAACGTATTCTTCAATTGGTTACAAAAAAGTTTAAACTATTGTCATTATTTCAAAACATTCTCTATGAATTCCAGATCAATTTGCATAAAATAAGACACCTTCTTCCAATGCTTTGACAATTGATCAACTTCCTTGTTGTATTCCCTGTAAATATGTTGAGCTTTCAAATGATGGAACTTTCCACTCAACTCTCGAATTTTTGACATCCATGGTTGTAGATTAATCACCTGCAGATTATTTTTAAAGGAAAACCAGTCAACTATTACCTTTGAATCACCAACCAACTGTAAGATTTTAATATGTTTGTATTGAGCAAAGAACAAGATACTGTTGATATTATGGTAGTTATGAGAGGTATTAACCTCCACGTGTAACCTTTGACAAGATTATAATATTTCGGGAAGCAAGAGAAACCCTAAAACATTGGATAATAATCTTAGGAGACAAGTTGGCTCAAGAAAATATTTAATATTGAGTTATTAGCCTCTAGAAAGAGAATTCGACCCAATCAAGTGAGATAGATCAGTATAAATAGAGGGCGCTAGAGCTCATTTTTCATACTCACTCTCACAACTGCAGAAGACCAGTGGTGCACAAGTTTGGAGAGGAATTACAGCTGGAGCTGTAGCTGCTACCACTGGGATTTCAATTTTGGATTGGAAGTTCTCTTGGTTATGGTTTGGACTTTCTGCTTGGTATTTGGTTATTATTTCTTGGTAGACTAGCCTTGGAGAAAGGTGCACTACCTTGGTTGTCTATTGGATTGCTTCCGAAATTATTCTGTTTGTCAAGGTTAAGGTGCTTGGGGGTAGCCTTTGTGTCTATGGTTGGGTGACAATATTGCATAACTCTTAATTGGAGTAGCCTTGACTATTAATGAGAACATAATATGAATATCAACATAACTCTATCATTCCCCACACCCTTTCCCAATCAAATTGTCATATCTTTGAGTTTGCAAGCCAAGACCAATCTTATAAAAAAATGTGCCTGTGCAGCTAGTCATGTGAATCAAGGAGCAAGGAGCCACCCAAAAATGTCGTGTATAGCCCATACAACTTGTGGGGGAAGAGGAAATACCCAACTAAGGAAAAATCCACCCCTGAGAGATAAAATCAACTTAAACCGAGGTAGAATCGACCATGCAAATGATATTACAATGCATGGAAAAATGTCTTAGCAGAATAAAATTCAACCCACGATAATTGAATCGACTTGAGGTGAGATGAAACTGACTAGAGAAAGAGTCAATTCGACCCCGCAAACATTAAAATGCCCAGTGAGAGAGAAATAACACCCAATAGCCTATGACACATGGATTGCTAAATATGAGGGACGTGAATTAGAAAACTAGATGGAAAGTATCAACATAAAACTTCTAACATTCATCGATCTCATACTCTGATGGAAAAATGGATGATGGAAATTCTAGAGGTGTTACGGTTCCTCACTTCCATCAAAATTCAATTACAGGAAGCAATTTAAATCAAAACTAAACAAGAACCCAACTATTAATCAACCACATAGAATTAACTCTAAGATATGCATTCATACAAATGAATTCCACAACAACAAAAATATTAATCAGTGACAATGAACACATATTTTATCCTGGAAACCCAAATGGGAAAAACAGCTTCAAATGGGGTGCAATTTCTTCACTTCCATAATCTTTGGTACAATTCTTTCATGGCTTTATCTGTCTCTTTCTCCCTTGGCTAAAAACACCCCTTGAGAATGAGAGTGAAGGAGGAAATAGGGAGATATGGTGGGTAAGGGAAGGCCATCAAAACTGGCTCTTCACTTCCCATTCCTTAACCTTCTCTCCTATTCATTTAATTTTTTTCCCATTTTCCTTCTCATTTCATTTTGTCTCTTTCAAAATTTACATTGACATTGATTTATAATGTTTTCTAAACCATTTTTAATTGTTGAATTGCATTGTAGGTACAAAGTCTTACGCCCATTCATTGGTTTGAATCCACTTGGATCACACCTCCCCATTGAGAGGCTTTTTGGTCTCTAAAAGCTTAAGGAAACCAATCTCGATCAATGTGTATTTTATCTAGGACATGCCTCTGAATCTGGCTCCCAGAAATAACTTCTAATTTGTCTCTAGATATAGCTTGTGGATTTAAATACTAGCTCTAGTCCCTGTATATAGATCTAACTATGGTTATTGGCTTCATTGTTCCCACATTTCAGGAGTCTACTCATTGACTCTCATCTCTAAGAAATCTCTAGATTCAAAATTTATACTCAACACTCATTCCCATCTTTCTATGTATTGGACATATTCCATCTTGGTGGTCATGAAGCCAAGTCAAATGGTGGTCTTCTTATTTAGTGTGACCCCAACACATTTCCATCACATATCAATCCCATGAAAGGAAGTGTGGCCTACCTTATCTTGCTTGTTAGAAAAATAGGATCGCGGAGAAATAAAATAAAACAAATGTGGAAATAAAACACAAAAGATACAAAATACAATAGAGACATAGATATACATGGTCCACCCAGTCTCAGATACATCCATCATAGAAATTGCCAGGTCCTTTCTTTACTATTATCTAACAATTGAAGGGATACAACTTACAACATACACGCTGTAACTTCCTCTTCTTTCTCTCGTAGTCTCTTCTCTCATAATACAAAATTCACTCACATACACAACCGCAATAAAATTCCCTCATAAAACATGGTTTCCTTCTAGGGGAAAAAAACCCTTTCATAAAGTGTGCCCCCCCCGGACTCCCCTGCTCTATATNGGGGGGGGGGAATCCCCCCCACACTCTCCCACACCCCCCATCAAGAAATGGGGTCCAAACATGGTTGAAAAAAAAACCTCTGAATCATGAAGATAATCAGGCTCCACAACCCACAATCTCCCACTTGGAGAATGATCACAACAACTCCACTACTGTTGTACCTGATGGACTATGATCCACCTTAGACCTAGAAAATTTATCATCTTCACCTTCATGCTTAAAGGATGAATGAAACTGAACAGGAACTCAATTCTCCCTAGTTACTACCTTTGTTAACATGTCTGCAGGATTTTGGATAGTATGTATCTTTTCCAACTTCAATTTTCCATATTCCAAGATGGATCATATAAAATGGTACCTGAGATATATATTCTTAGTCTTATAATGTAAGGATGATTTATTTTCAATATGAATGGCACTCTGACTGTAACAGTACAACATGTTATTCTCTTGTTGATTTCTTAATTCCTCCATAAACCTTTGTAACCAAATCATCTCTTTGTTAGCCTATGTAGAAACAACATACTATGCTTCCGTTGCTGAAAGTGAAACCACCTTTTTGCAGTTTCAAAATCCAACTTGTTGTTGTTCCACCTACAAGAAAAACATACCCTGTGGTGCTCCTCCTCCTATATTTATCACCTTCCATATCTGAGTCAACATCTCCCTGTAGAACAATGTCTAAACCTCCAAAAAATAATGGATGAGTAGCAGTACCTCTCAAATACATGAGAATACATTTTACCACCTCCCAATGTTCTTTACCTAGATTGTTCATATACCTTCTCACAACTCCTACTGCATGTGAAATATCTGGTCTTATGCACATTATCACATACATGAAGCTGCCAACTGCTGATGAATAAGGGACCCTGGATATGTATTCTATCTGCTCTTGTGTCTTAGGACACATTTCCTTGGTTGATTTGAAATAGTTGGCGAAAGGTGTACTAATTGGTTTTGCATTATGCATTCTAAATCTCTCCAACACCTTCTCTATGTACTCACCATAAGATAATGCCAATTTGCGATTTTTCATGTCTCTTGTTACTCTCATACCAAGGATTTTCTTTGCAGAACCCAAATCCTTCATCGCTAATGAATTGGTTAATTTATTTTTGAGAACATTTATATCATGCATGTTAGACCCTGTAACAAACATGTCATCTACATGCAATAGAAAGATAATATAGCTTCCATTTTCTAGCCTCTTAAAATAAACACAATGATCATAATGACATCTACTATAACCTTGTTTTGTCATAAACCTGTCAAACTTCAAATACCACTACCTTGGAGCTTTCTTTAGACCATACAATCTCTTCTTCAACTTGCATACCGAATTTTCCTTCCCTTTGACCTTATACCCCTATGGATACTACATATAAATCTCTTCCTCCAAATCCCCATGGAGAAAAGATGTTTTCACATCTAACTGTTCAAGATGCCAATCTTCTATTGCCACAAGACTTAAAATAGTCATAATTGAAGTCATTTTAACAACAACAGAAAACATTTAATAAAAATGTATACCTTTCTTATGTGCAAACCCCTTTACAACAAGTCTGGCCTTATACCTCTTTTGCCTCCATCTTCTTCCTTCAAACTATAAACCCATTTATTCTGCAATGCTCTTTTTCCTGTAGGCAACTGAACCATGTCCCAAGCCTAGTTATTTACCAAGGAATCCATTTCCTCTTTCATTCCTTGCTCCCACTTATTTTTAGTGTCTACCTGTATTGACTCTTCATAACTTTTAGGTTCATCAGAGTCAATAAACAATGAATAATAAAATGAAGGACAATATCGTTCAGGGGGTCTACTTAACCTAATAGATATTCTAACACCACTTGTAGGAATTTGAGGTGCCCGCTACTCCTATTGTTGTACATTTTGATTTTCTGGTACCTTTGGAATTTCATTTTCTCTGATTTCACCAAGCAATGTGTATTACATGTTTTCCTTTTTATGTTTCTTTCCCCGCAACTGATCTATGTAAATGAACTTTTCATTGAATACCACATCTCTACTCCTAATGATTTTATGATTTTCAAAATCCCATAAGTGATAACCAAAATCATTAACACTATATCTAATAAAGGTACACCTCTTGGATTTTTGCTTGAACTTTGTTCTATTTTCTTTATCAATATGGACAAATGCTTCACAACCAGAAGTCTTCAGAAACGAGTAGTTTACCCTTTTACATGTCCATGCCTCCTATGGAATGTCACCATCCAAGGAGCTTGGTGGCCCTCTATTTATTAAGTAAACATCAATATGTACAACATCTTCCTAGAATTGTAAGTAAAAACTAGCATATAATCTCATACTCCTTGCACGTTCCATGATTGTCATGTTCATCCTTTCTAACACACCATTTTCTTGTGGTGTTCCTGGAACTGTCTTCTCTCTACAAATCCCATGCTATGAACAATAATCATCAAACTCCTTGCTACAATATTCACCTTCATTGTATGATTTGAGACACTTTATCCTTTTTCCTGTCTCATTCTCAACAAAGCTTTCCATTTATTAAAAGTGTTAAACACATTAGATTTTTGTCGAATGCAATAAACCCAAGTTTTTCTAGTTGCATCATCGATAAAAGTAACATAATACTGAGACACACCAAGTGATGATACCCAAGTTGGTCCCCATACATCTATATGCACAAGATCTAACTTTTCACTCTTATTTTCCTTTCCAACTTTGAGAAATACGACTCTCTTTTGTTTTCCATAAACACAGTTCTCACAGAAATCCAAATCAATTTGTTTAAGATCTAGCAACAAATTTCTTTTGTGAAGTATCTACATCCCCTTCTCAATCATGTGTACAAGCATATGATGCCATAATGTTGTATCCACACCAGTAGAATCTAAAGAGATTGAAGAGTCAACATTACCAATACATAAATACAATGTACCTACCTTCTCTCGTTTTTCCATTACCACCAATCCTTTAGTGACCTTCCACACCTTATTTGTAAATGTAGATATACAACATTCACTTGACAACTGTCCTGTTGAAATTAGATTCCTTCTCAGATATGGTATATGTCTCACCTCTTCCAGTAACCATTGGTTTCCATTCTTTTACTTTATTTGTACCTTACCTATTCCAACAATTTGACATGGTTCATCGTCACCCAAATAAAAATTTTCAAAATCACCTTGAACATAATATTGGAAATATTCCTATGGGGTGTGGCATGAAATGAAGCCCTTGAATATACTACTCAAGATATAGTAATATTATCCAAATAAAGAATCAAAGCATCTTGTAACATATTACCTGTTACATTTGCTTCCTGATTTTTCTCATGTTATCGATCTCTTTGTTTCTTTGGAGCTCTGCAGTCTTTCTTTAGATGTCCTTTCTTCCCACTTTTATAGAACTTAGGTGATTAATAACCATATTAAATTCATTTAAATGGTCGGCAATAGACCCACCTTATGACATATTTGCCTTAAATAATCGCTTCATTAGAAAAACCTTGTTGGAGCCCATGGGTTTTTTATATAGTTTAGCCAATTCCTTCATCAGATCCTCCGTTGTCATTTCTTTTGAAATATCGAAAGCCACCGATTTTTCGAAGCATAGTTGTATCATTCCCAGTGCCTTTCTGTCAAGAATTTATCGTTCTTCATCCTTCGTATGCAACAAATGCTTTGATTTTCCTCCCAATTGTAGGAAAATAACCTTCTGATATAGGTAGTCTTCCTTTTACATCTTCCATAACTGGCAGTTTTGGCCATTAAATTTCTCAACCTTAAACTTTCCATCTTCCGCCATTGCTCTCACTCGAACCAAGAACCTTATTTTCCTGCAAGTTACCTTTCACTCTGATACCAGTTGTTAGAAAAACAGGATCATGGAGAAATAAAATAAAACAAATGTGGAAATAAAACACAGAAGATACACAATACAATATATGCAAATATATAGGTGGTTCACCCAGTGTGGGCTACATCCACTAGAGAAATTTCCAAGTCCTTCCTTTATTATTATCCAACAAATGAAGGGATACAACCTACAACATACCCGATGTAACTTCCTCTTCTTTCTCTCACAATATCCTCTCTTAGAATACAATATTCACTCACATATGTAGTAGCAATAAAATTCCCTCATAAAAGAGGGTTTCCTTCTAGGGAAAAAAACCCTAACATAGCTTCTACTGTCAGATATGCAACCTTATAATGAATGTTCTAGATTAACTATGAAATTACAATATTTTAAAAGGAAAATTTCCCAAAATTTCTCTTTGGGGTGATTCCCCCAAACCCCCACCAGGGGGCTCCATAAAGTTTCACCGCCCCCCCTTGGACCCCCCTGTCAGGAAATGGGTTCCAAACACGACTGAAAACAAGAACTCTGAATCATGAAGATAATTAGGTTCCACAACCAACATTGCTATGATTAGTTTCTTCCCATCATGGAAACAACCCTCTATTCATGCACATGCTTGGAAGCATGTTATGGAGTTCCAAAGAACTCCTCCAAAGGTCATTGATCTCTATGCACCAATCTATGACACATCGTCAAGAATATATTCTTTTGATGCAATATATAAAAAACCAATAGAATGTGGCTACCCTTGGCATCTATCTACTATTTTTCTTGTTGGTGATGTAGACCTCCTATGGTATTATCTCTCCTTGGAAAACTGTTTCCCCTTGGACTGGAGATGTAGGCAACTTTTTATCTTATGCAATATTCACTCTCCACACTCTTCTCCTAGTTGTGTAGTTTATGGGGTGAAGCTCTAGATTAATCCACCGACACTTTTCTTCTCAATGTCCATTCAACTTGGAGTGGTGGAAAAATTTATTTTCACTATAGCATGGACTGCTTGAGATAATCCTTTTCTTCCCATGCCTCTGAGTTTGTTGTTGGATTCGATAAGTCTTATCACCATTCTTCTTATGAAATCAATATGGATTGTGGCATGTGGCTTTCTTATCCTAGCATGTTGCCTCACAATGTCCTTTCTTTCCATAGCATGAGTGCTCCTCTACATTCCAACAACTGGCATTGTTATTTCCTCTCTTCTTACAATAGTAATAAACAATGAATGTCTTATTTGAGCTAGAAATACCATACTTCTTCTTCTTTCACTGGCTTATCTTATTGTTTTTTTCTTCAAGTGAAGGTGTAGGTTGAGTCCATGAGCTATTTTCATCACTGATATCCTCCCATATACCATAATAATGTTGAGGTTTTAGTGGGCTTCCACATTTGCTTGTTATTTCCATTTATCTTGACGTGTAGGCCAACTTTGGCATGTCTTTCTCCTTCATTAAAATGGTCTTCATGGTAATGGGTTTTTCACTTTTTCAATTGAATCCTAGGCCTTCATGCTTGACCTAAAGCATGTCTATAATGGGGCTCAATATGCCTTGTCTCCTCTTGCCTATCCCTTGTCCATCATAGTCCATCTACCTTAGGATCTTGGAACTAATGCCTCCAGTATGATTTTCAAATTCACCAAGATTCTCTTGATAAAAATCCAAGGAAGGTGATCTTACCAAAGTGGTCTCCATCATGGTTCTAGCTTGTGTAGTAGCAATGGAGGATGGCTCTACTTATTGGTGCTCTTGGATAACTACTTGGATCCTTTCCAGGGCCTCCTCTTTCTCTATCGACTCTTGTTGTGATTGTTCCAACATATGAGTGAGCCTATCTTATTTCTAACTATCCAACTGGATGAACTTCTCACCAAGGTGTACAAGATGTTATCTATGATTGTCCTAATATATCATGATTGTAGCGAGCGACTCTTGGTGTTATTCAAACTTCTTCTTTAGTAATGGAAGTATTTTGGTAGAGGTGTCAAGGTGCTTCTACATATCTTCCATCCTCTTGTTGAACATATGTACTTAATCGTTCAGTTTCTCATTCTCTTGTCAAATATGATCATTGGTGGACCTTGTTACTTCCAACTTTTCTTTGCTTGCTTTACCCATGTCGAGGTCTACAATGTTTTCTTCAAAGTTTTGAATTTTGTCATAATTAAGGACTTATTTCCCATATGATCCAACTAATCTGATACCATATGATCCATAAAAAAGTGACTTATTTCCCACTCTCTTCACTAACATGGATCCTATGTCTCTGTATCGTTCCTGTAACAAGTGTTTTACCTTCAAAAGGGATACTCGGTCTCCGCCTTATACATTTTACAATAATATATATACTTTTGATCACTACAAGCCTATATAATAATATGCCAATCAATGTTAGGTCTCTAGCTTCGTTTGAAGTGGATTGATTTGTTCTCAATATTATTATCTATAGATTTTGATCTCAATACAATGCTGAGTCATGCCATTAACCTTTTATACTATTCTCCAATAGACATGTTCAAACCTTACCAGTCATAAACTTGTGACATTGTTATGGCACTTATAAGTGCAAACTGTTAAGCATGGAAGCCTATAAATCTTGATTTATTGGCTTCCATATACTCTATCAATGTTCACTTCATTCGTCTTTATGCTCTCTTTTAGACTTGTGTATGATGACACATGTCTGTTAGAGATTAGGAAAAGAGTAATAGCTAGCTTTGCGTACTTTTCGCTTCTTTCTCACACAAAAGACAACTAATGTAAACAAATTCTTATTGAAGAAGTGCATTACCTTTTCCAATTCTAAGTCAATCCAATAGTAAGATAACACACCCTCCAACACATATAAATAACCAAGTTATTGTCTTCAAGATTCAACATCAATCAAGAAATATAAAAGACATTGTTCTATTTGCAAAGGCAGAGTCAAGAAAGAGATTACGAATATAGACTTGCTATAGTGCATTCCAATGTTGCTTACACTAAGTTTCTTTAGGTTAAATTAGATCCTTATGCACTTGATTAATAAGTAATTTAGCAGGAGTAGTCTTGAATATTAATGAGAACAAAATATGAAAATGAGAAGCGTGGTATCATTCCCCACACCATTTTCCAATCAAACTATTGTATCTCTAAGTTTGCAAGTCAAAGGTCAATCTTAAAAGAAAATGCACCTAGAAAGATAGTCGTGTGATTGTAGGGACAAGGATCCACCCAAACACAATGTGTACAACCCACACGACCTATGGGGGGAGAGGAAAAACAAAAGTAAGGAAAAATATCCCCTTGAGAGTTAAAATTGACTCAAACCAAGGTAAGATCGACCATGCGAATGCTATTATAGTGCATGGAGGAACGAATTTGCCCAGGTAAGTGAAAAATAATCATAAGAAAGTGGGAAAATGTCTTAGCATAATAGAATTCGACCCAGAAGAATTGAATCAACTTGAGGTGAGATGAAATTGACCAAATAAAGAGTTAGTTCGACCCAACTAACATCAAAATTCCTAGGGAGAGAAATAATTCCCAACAACCTATGCGAGTTGGACTGATAAATATGAGGGATAAGAATTAGTAAAATAGATTGAAATTAGCAACAAGAAACTTCTAAATGTCATTGATATTAGAATTTGATGGGAAATGGACAATGGACATTCTAGAGCTGTTGTGGTTCGTCATTTCCATCATAATTGAATCACGAGCAACAATTTAAAATAAGAGCTAAACAAGAACCCATCTATCAATCAACCATAGAGAATTGTATCTGAACTATGCATTCATACAAATGAATTCCACAACAAAAAACATAGAAATAGGTGACAATGAACACATATTTAACCCTGGAAACCCAAATGGGAAAACGAAATTTGAATGGGGTGCAATTCCTTCATTCACACAATCTTTGGTACAAATATTTCATGGATTTATCTACCTCTTTCTCCCTTGGACAAAAAGACCCCTTA